>JAODAL010012421.1:0-95485 GCA_025379985.1 Phyllomedusa bahiana
AGTCAATGTCCAGTGAAACTAAAATGGTTTTTGAAAGACCCCTTTTTTCCCGGGCACTTTTTAAATCTGGGGCATGCAGGTTGGCGCTCATGCTGCGTTCCAGGACAGGGATATTCAATGTCCAATTCAAGTAAAATGATGGTTCAAATCATACTGCCTTCGGGCACTTTTTAATTTGTGGGGATGCAGGTTTAAGGGGTCATGCTGGGGTTTACAAGCCCGGGGATAGTGAATGGTCTGTGAGTTTTTCTGTGGCTTTTATAACCTAAGTGGTGTTTCCTCCTAAGTGAAAGCACGTATCCATTTGACTGTTGTGGATTTTAAAATTCCAGCTTCTCCAGCCCTGTTTGGGTGTAAAAATGAAGGTGTTGTTGCTCTCCCAATAGCCCTTTAAGGCCGTGTTCACAGGGCTTATTTCCGACGGATTCTAGCCGGATTGCGTCACAAATCCGCATGAATAAGGGGTGGACGGGGGCGTACGCGCCGTAAATAATGTTAAATCTAACACAAATATCAGTGGCACACTAAAGACAAAGTAAAACCTCAAGGTATATGGGAAAATATTGGAAATGCATTACTGCTAAGGAAAAATTTTGAAAAACCTGGACTCTTAGTTTACATTATTTGATCAAAGATTGTATTAAGCTCACCTCCCAAATCGTCAAGGGGATCCCAGAGCAGGTTAGACCCTACACTAAAAATGTTACCTCACTGGGCTCAATCCAGACTGCAACTTCAGGGAATGGTAGGAACTAGCAATTGGATTATCCTGCACTAGTTTAAAAGGGCAGCTGAGGGGCAGCAAGCCAATGAGTTTGGGCCATTTCTCAAATAGACTACAAAACGTAATAGGGCTGTGCACATTTTAAAATATATTTGAAAAACGCAAGCATAGGTGCACACTGAAAGGAAATAGAAATATCTAACACAAATATCAGTGGCACACTAAAGACTAATTAAAACCTAAAGGGTATATAGGAATATTGGAAATGCATTACTGCTAAGGAAAATATGAAAAACCTGGGACTCTTAGTTTACAGTATTTGATCAAAGATTGTATTAAGCTCACCTCCCAAAACCTCAAGGGGGATCCTGAGCAGGTGAGTCCCTACACTAAACATGTTACCTCACTAGGCGTAAATCCAGACTGAACTTCAGGCAATGGTAGGAACTAGCAATTGGATTATACTGCTCTGGTTTATAAGAGGCAGCTGAGTGCAGCAAGCCAATGAGATTGCCATTTCTCAAATAGACTACAAAACGTAATAGGGCTATGCACATCTAAAATATACTTTGAAAAACGCAAGCATAGTGCACACTGAAAGGCAATAGCATACATCTAACACAAATATCAGTGCACACTAAAGACTAAGTAAAACCTCAAGTATATAGGAATATTGGAAATGCATTATTTGCTAAGGAAAATATGAAAAACCGGGGAATCTTAGTTTACAGTATTTGATCAAAGATTGTATTAAGCTCACCTCCCAAAACGTCAAGGGGATCCCAAGCAGGTGAGTCCCTACACTAAACATTTTTACCTCACTAGGCTCAACCAGACTGCAACTTCAGGGAATGGTAGGAAACTAGCAATTGGATTATCCTGCACTGTTTAAAAGGGCAGCTGATGCAGCAAGCCAAGAGAATTGCCATTTCTCAAATTTAGACTACAAAACGTAATAGGGCTATGCACATCTAAAATATTACTTTGAAAAACGCAAGCATAGGTGCACACTGAAAGGCAATAGCATACATCTAACCAAAAAACAGTGGCACACAAAAGGGACTAAGAAAAACCCTCAAGGTATATAGGAATATTGGAAATGCATTACTGCTAAGGAAAATATGAAAAACCTGGACTCTTAGTTTTACAGTATTTGATCAAAGATTGTATTAAGCTCACCTCCCAAAACGTCAAGGGGATCCCAGACAGGTGAGTCCCTACACTAAACATGTTACCCACTAGGCATCAATCCAGACTGCAACTTCAGGAATGGTAGGGAACTAGCAATTTGATTATCCTGCATGGTTTTAAAAGAGGCAGCTGAGTGCAGCAAGCCAATGAGATTGCCATTTCTCAAATAGACTACAAAACGAACTAGGGCTGTGCACATCTAAAATATACTTTGAAAAACGCAAGCATAGGTGAAACACTGAAAGGCAATAGCATACATCTAACACAAATATCAGTGGCACACTAAAGACTAAGAAAAAACCTCAAGGTATATAGGAATATTGGAAATGCTTACTGCTAAGGAAAATATAAAAAAACCTGGGATCTTAGCTTACAGAAATTTGATCAAAGATTGTATTAAGCTCACCTCCCAAAACGTCAAGGATCCCAGAGAGGAAAGTCCCTACACAAACATGTTACCTCACTGGGCCGTCAATCCAGACTGCAACTTCGGGGAATGGTAGGAACTAGCAATTGGATTATCCTGCACTGGTTTAAAAAGAGGCAGCTGAGTGCAGCAAGCAAATGAGATTGCCATTTCTCAATAGACTACAAAACGTAATAGGGCTGTGCACATCTAAAATATACTTTGAAAACGCAAGCATAGGTGCACACTGAAAGGCAATAGCATACATCTAACACAAAAACAGTGGCACACTAAAGACTAAGACGTTTTGGGAGGTGAGCTTAATACAATCTTTGATCAAATACTGTAAACAAAGTCCCAGGTTTTTCATTTTTTTCCTTAGCAGTAATTTGCATTTCCAATATTCCTATATACCTTGAGGTTTTACTTTTTCTTTAGTGTGCAACTGATATTTGTGTTAGATGTATGCTATTGCCTTTAAATGTGCACCTATGTTTTGCGTTTTTCAAAGTATATTTTAGATGTGCACGCCCTATTACGTTTTGTAGTCTATTTGAGAAATGGCACTCTGATTGGCTTGCTGCACTCAGCTGCCTCTTTTTAAACCATGTGCAGGATAATCCAATTGCTAGTTCCTACCATTCCCTGAAGTTCAGTCTGGAGTGACGCCTAGTGAGGTAACATGTTTTAGTGTAGGGACTCACCTGCACTGGGATCCCCTTGACGTTTTGGGAGGTGAGCTTAATACAATCTTTGATCAAATACTGTAAACTAAGAGTCCCAGGTTTTTTTCATATTTTCCTTAGCAGTAATGCATTTCCAATATTTCTATATACCTTGAGGTTTTACTTAGTCTTTAGTGTGCCACTGATATTTTGTGTTAGATGTATGCTATTGCCTTTCAGTGTGCACCTATGCTTGCGTTTTTCAAAGTATATTTTAGATGTGCACAGCCCTATTACGTTTTGTAAATAATGTTCATGTCATGTCTCTTTCTATGAGAGCAGTGGATTACCGTAATTATTCCGACGGATTGACGCCGTACTGCAGCGCAAATTCGGCGTGGAGTACGGCGCCAATCCGCGGAGAAATAAGCCGTGTGAACAAGGCCTAATGGTGATCGGTGATAATCTATTATGACTATCGGAAATCGTCTTGATAATTGCCGATATCGACTATCGACCCGATGACGATAGTCAACGTAATCGCTCATCACTAGTCAATACTACTCCATAGGTTATAATGGGTCATCTCCGCTCCTATTCTGATTGGTTGGTTTTTCCCGACCAATGAAAGCGCTTACAGAATTTGAATTACTTGTATTTCCCGGCAATTTTCATATCCCAATTCCTGATGTTGCGCCGGTCACGGCGACAAACGCTTGTTAGTGCTTTGATTGATGTAATGTTTGTAGAAGGTTTTAGCTCTTTTCCAGAGAATGTTTTACACCTAATAAAAACGATTTTTTTAATCATACTCCATGTCTCACGGAGCTGAGATTTATTTAATTTGCGATCTTATATATTTTTCCTTTAATTTTAAATGATCCACTTTTTCAATACATTTAATCGTTTTTAGACAACTTTGATTTTTCACTTTATTCATTCATTCATTTGAAAGACAACTTTTTTTGCTATTCACGAACATGTTTAATGATTTTTCGCTGTTTTCCAGCCTGTCTCGAATCGTAATACATGTTAGGCACAGTCCTTTCTGCGCCTAGTCCCGCACTGTGCCTTGCACACTGGCGAGGCGCAGGGAACTTTTCATCGCATGTATGAGCGCACCTCCTCAGGCGGTGCATCTTACGATCCATTTCGATACAGGTGAGGCGCAGTCCAACTGCGCCTAAGTTCCGCACTGCGCCTCACACACTGGCGAGGCGCAGGGAACTTTACCCCGCATGTATGAGCGCAACTCGGGCGCGACATAAATGAGGCGCAGCTTTCACTAAAAATACCGTGAAATCTGGCGCTCCGACGCGCCGATCTTCATACATGTCACCCTTTTATTCCATTTCGTTTAAAATATTATGGCACATTTGAGCAGGAAGGATATATACACTGCATAGTGCAGCTACCACTCACGACGCGTTTCGACTATACAGAATCTTAGTCTATGTGCCCCGCCACACATGTAAAAAAGCAGAGATAACAAAACGCTAGTAAGTAGCTAAATTATTTTATCGTCAGTGGGGGTAATGATCCACTCTGAAGGGCCCCCCTGGTTAAATTATTGTCCCCCAAAAGGCTCAGTACGGGTCCTCTTTTATTCAATTATTTATTAAAAGATATAGTGGGGGGTATTAAACACTGGTCCTATGTATTTAGTGCAATCTATGGGGGATGTTCATAAATCAACCAAACCCTGGACACACTGAGTGTTTGGGCACCCCTTTGAAAAATAGGTTAAATGTGACAAAGTAAAGTTCTGCATTTTGTTACAAAATCTGCAGGCATCATATTATTGTTTATCGAACCTTCGAAAAAAGTTAATTCGAGTCGAACTTTTTTAAATTTTTTTAGAAATCGAGCCGAAACTGAGTTTTATTGATTCATTCAGAAAAAATTTGCATTCGAAAGTGCCCTCGACACTCCTTTTTTCATTTAACTTTTAATGCTTCTGCATTTTTTGGCGAAAAAAATCCAATCAGTGCACAGCACAAGGATGCAAAAACATCAAACCCCTGAGGGTGAAGGGGTCTCTTGGGGCTAAAAATAATACCCGTTGATGTATTCCTCAATATATATGAAGTAGCCGTATATAAATACTTTGTATGCTTTAGATCATTTTATATACGTTTAATATCACTTGCACAAACATTCTCTGTACATTCTCTTAATGTTGGACTGATATATATTTCACTTAAAGGATTACTCCTATATATTTTGAAGAAAAGTGATTGCTGTACAGAGAATGTTTGTGCAAGTGATATTAAACATATATAAAATGATCTAAGGCATACAAGGTATTTATATACGGCTACTTCATATATATTGAGGAATGTTCAAAGGATAAGGGAAAATCCTGTGCGTTGCCGTTGCAAGAGAGTAATTGGTGATATTAATTGAATTGAAAAAAAGACAGATAATTGAAAGTGTGCACCTGTTAGATCTATCTCACTGTATTCCCTTGTGAACCCCATTTTCAGTTTACTCTCTGTACTGAACGGACTGCTCTCTGTCTGCTTGCTTGCATGCATGCAGGTAAACGATTTCTCAGCAATTTTAGACAGGAAAAGCTGCTAGTTAGATTAGTTAAGGGGGTACAGGAAGCTTAGGGAATTATAGACAGCAATAGTTAGAGAGTTTTGTATTGCAGGCTGCATCTTCCCCATGTTTATTCTGAGTGCCCAAAAGTTCATTTCTGCTGTTTTGGGGGTCCAGCTATTGCAGAGGATACCATTAGCAAATCTGCTATGGAAAGAAATCGTTTTCAAATACTGGTTGCTTGCTGCAAATTTGATTGAGTGCCCAAAAGTTCAGTTTTCCAGTTTTGGGGTTACAGCTAGTACAGAAGACACGTTAGCAAATCTGCAATAGAAAGAAATCTATTTAAAATACTGTTTGCTTGCTGCAAATTTTATTAACTGCCCAAAAGTTAATTTTTCCAGTTTTGGGGGGTACAGCTAGTGCAGAAGATACTGTTAGCAAATCTCCACAGAAAGAAATCTATTTAAAATACTGTTTGCTTGCTGCTGAAAATTGTGATTGAATAAAACTTCATTTTTCTAGTGTTAGTTCTTCCATAAGAGACCGTTAACAAATCTCCCAAAGAAAGAAATCTATTTCAGGGGGCGTGGCTTGGTCCTGCATGGCGGTGGACGCTTAGCTCAGGAGTAGAGATGAGCGATTTAATCAAGAAAAGATTAAATCAAGCCGATTTTTACGCTTTCTGTGATCTCGATTCGATCTGATTTATTTCCTTAAAATCGGATCAAAAATCACGATCTCGGATTCAGATCGCGCTATTTTCGCTGCTTCCTGTACTTTTGGCGGCCTGCCAATCACTGCAGAGCACAGAGGATGGTCAAGAACATCACCAGTGTGGTGTGTAGGGATCTCATCGGCTGTTAAAATCACATGACCCCGTTTTACCTGTGTCACTGTACTTCCTGCTGAACGCCATTACGATTACAGACTGTGAACTGAACAGATTGCTCTCTCTGTACTGCTTTTTTCAAAGCAGGCAGAGACTCCATTTTCCAGTGATTTCAGAAAGGGAAAGCTGCTAAATAGATTAGTTATGTTAGGGGTACAGCAAGATTAGGGAATCCTAGACAGTAATAGTCGGAGATTTGGATAAAGCTGCATACTGTATCTTTGCATTGCCAAAAAGTTCCTTGCTGCAATTTCTGAGGGGGAGGAACGGGCAACTTGGTCTTGGGGGCAGCTTGTACAGCAGACACTGTTATGGAAATCTCTCAAAAGAAATCACTGGTATATACTGGTTTATTGCAGAAAATGTCATTGCGTGCCCACAATGTCCTTGATGCAGTTTAATATGAACAGCCATTGTACAGGACACTGTTAGGAAACCTGCACTAAAAAGAAATAGCTGTGATGCACAGTTTTTTTGCAGAAAATTTCATTCTGTGCCCATAATTTCCATGCTGCAGTTTTGGGGATGACACCGTTCTTCCATAAAACCCCATTTCACAGATATTCCATAGAAAAAAGCCTATTTCTAATCCTCGTTGCTTGTCGCATAAGACCACATTTCTTATATATTCCGTAGAAAAAATTCTATTTCTACTCCTGGCTGTCATTTGTCGCATTAGACCACATTTCTTAGATATTCCATAGAAAAAATTCTATTTCTAGTCCTACTTGGCTGTTGTAAATTACAAGGACTGAAGCAAGAACACCATTGATTGGTTATCAGATTTCTTCCACACCACCTCATTTCATAGATATTCCATCAAAAAAAAATTCTATTTCTACTTCTGGTTGTCAGTTGTCACATAAGACCACATTTCTTAGATATTCCGTAGAAAAAATCTATTTCTAAACCGGTTTGTCAGTTGTCGCATAAGATCACATTTCTTAGATATTCTGTAGAAAAAAAACTATTTCTACTCCTGGTTGTCAGTTGTCGCATAAGACCACATTTCTTAGATATTCTGTAGAATATTGCCAGTCTCCTCTTCGAAAGTCATTGAGTTCCTTTCACAAACAGACTTACCCTCTTTGTCGGAGGAACAGAAAATATTCCTGGACACCCCCATAACGATTCAGGAGTTAGAACAGGTCATCAAGCAATCTAAACTTAATAAATCCCCAGGGCCTGATGGCCTCTCCAATGAGTACTATAAACTTTTCTCTCAAACACTAAATCCCCACCTCAAACATATTTCAATACATAGTAAAAAGCGGCACCCCCCCTGCAGGAATGCTGGGAGCCACGATCACCACTACACCTAAGCCTGGGAAAGCATCTGATTTGGTTACTAATTACAGACCCATCTAATTTTTAAACTGTAATATTAAATTTTTTTCCAAAATCATCGGCAATAGACTACAAACTATCTTGCCCTCCCTGATTAACATGGACTAGGTAGGATTCATGCAGGGGAAACAAGCTAGGGATGGGGTCAGAAGAGTGATTAATGTATTACACTTTGCTAATAAAGAGTGTGTTCCGATGGCTCTTTTTTCCATATATGGTGAAAAAGCCTTTGACAGGATCAACTGGGTGTATCTCAAAGAGGTCTTGCTGAAGTTTGGGTTTGGGGGTGACATTCTAAGGGCCATTCTGTCGCTATACACTTCCCTATCAACGAGAGTGTACACCTCAGGCTTCTTCTCCCACTCCTTCTCAATCTCCAATGGTACACATCAGGCTTGCCCCCTATCTCCTTTCATCTATGACTTATAAGTGGAACCCCTGGCGCAGTTGATCAGGTCCTCCCCCTTAATCTCCGGAATATAAATTTTTAACACCGAACATAAAATCAGCCTCTACGCGGATGATATATTTTAATCTTATGTAAAAACCCTCTGATCTCAATACCGGTCCTTCTGCTTCTCCTTGAATGTTATTCACATGTCACGTACTATAAATTAAATGCAAACAATCCACCTTACTAGCAGTAAACTGCTCTCCCAATGTTACAACTCAACTAAAGATGTCTCAGTTTGTATGGTCAGAAACATATTTAGGGATAAAACTCTACCCAAATGTTACCCACACTATAAACTCTAATCTGATGGATCTGACGTCCTTCTCAAGTTCAGAGATACATAGAATACAACAACTGCCCTTATCCTGGTTAGAAAAAATTAACCTTACTAAAATGTTATTGCTGCCTTGATTTCTTTATATTGTCCGTTCGTTACCTTTTATATTCCCCACGGCGCTCTTAAATGGGCTAGTCTAAACTTCTGAGATTTATTTTGGGGGCGAGGAAACCTCGATTTAAAAAACAATATTTATATCGACATAGCTAGCATGGAAACACTGTCAGCGAATCAGTTAAAAATCAGTTAAAAATAGGCTTATTGCGGCCCTGTTGGGGCACAGATTACCAAATTGGGGTTTTCTTACAACATGCGGCATCAGTTTGGTCTAAGTATATTGTCCCTAACCAAGGTATTTGGTTAGACCGCAACTCTTGTCCGCAAACAGTTCTATATTCCATGGCTTCTCACCTCTCTATATCACATTGGATAAATAGAAGAGTCCACAACATAGATCAATTGTACGAAAGTACTACTTTTAAATCTTTCACAAGTATTAAATTGGAATTCAGTATCCCTCAAAACCAATTTTTGTGTTACCTACAACTTAGGACCATGGTACAGGCTTGGAGATGGCCCCCTCATCCATTGATTACTACCACATTTCATAACTTCTTATTCCAGAAAAGCGGTTTTGAAAAAGGGATTTCTACAGCCTATACCATGTTATCCAAAGAGACCCTTAAATCCAAACACGATTATGCTTCCAAATGGGAAAAAAACTAAAACGGACCTTCCTCATTGAAAACTGGGTAGAAGTTTCATCGACCCCACTTAGCCTCTCTAGGTGTGCTGATCATATTGAGCTATCCAGAAAATTACACCTGGGGTGCTATCTCACCCCTAATAGAATTGCACATATGTCACTAGGGTATTCTAAATCCTGCTGGAGGAAATGTGCAGTAACAGGCTCCCTAATACACATGTGGTGGGAGTACCCGGCTACCAGAATACTATGGTGAGAAGTATAGAAATTCTTATCAGAAGTCCTTAACTACCCGATAACCTTAACTAGCTATTCTTGATATCACACTAAGGTATTTTCCCTCTAACTTCCATACTATTATGTACCATGTGTTGGTGGCAACCAGGATGGTGATCGCACATTATTGGAAGCTACCCTTCATTGCGATTTAAGAAATTATTTAAAAACAAACCTACAATTCTTTTCGAAACATGCTTAGTGATACCGCCTCACTTAGAAAATAGATTTTGCAACAGATGGCTCCTATGGACTACCTCTAAGTATTACAAGAAACCAACTCTACAGCAATAGGAGGATGATGGGGTAGTGTCAGTGCGGGTCCGGCCTCAGAAAGGGAGAGGGCGGTCGCACACGTCCACTGACATTACTCAGCCAGCCATGGTCATTTAAAGGGGCCGGGGGAACACCGTACTAGGTTTTCACAGTCAAGAGGTCCGGACTGTAAAACCCTGGGCCTTTTTCGATCAAGCCTCAGATTCCCCGACTCATATGCCGATTTGCTTTAATGCGTCAGTCGAGTAAAAAATTTTAAAGAGTTTAACACACCAGCATGAACAGACACATGCATGTAAACCCAAGAATTGGTGGAAGAGTCACTTGGGGGAAAAGGACCAACAGATCGGGGGCTTCCAACCACCATGACATTTCTGACTCCTCCTCCCCCCACCCCTTCCAACCAAAGGGTCCTTGCTGCAATGTGCGGAACAGCAAGAGCAAGCAACATCCCCGCCTAGACACTGTCGGCCCATTCCCACACCCAACACAGCTTACACCTTCCCCTTTCCCCCAGGTGACCCAACCCATACAGCGGCCCGTCCGCGCCAGCCTTCTGTGTACCAGGTGTGGGGGGCATAAGAAACGCTTTCACTCCAACCATCCCAAAGCCCAAAAGCCTTAATGTCGGCATTGCCAGGGAGGCCTTGGAAAGTTGCATTTCCGCCCTAGTGGACCGCATGGCCCCGGATCCCCCCCAAAATCGATGCCCGCAGGGCATTTCTTGCAGAAAATGTCCTGCCTGACCCGCCACTGGACGTTGGCTGCATCTGTGTCCTCAAAGTCCATCTCATACAGACCATGCTGTAAGACTGTCAGGGGGTTTCATCTCACTGACTGCTCCTGGGTGAGTTTGGTGGGGACAGTGCCTCTGGGGGTGGGTTTTCGCCCAACTCTTATACACTGCAGGGTGGTTTCAGAGTCCCGATCCCCAACCTCGTGGGGCATCCGTGCCCAAAAGAAACCAGGCTTTTTTTTTGTGTGTTGACAGTCTCCAAGGGGCGTTTTAAATTTCAGGTCAAGAGCTGTGGGGGGGCTTGGCACTCAAACCGACCAGTGGTGGGGTGCTAAAAACCCGGCGCCAGCAAGTGGTGTGCGACAACAGAGAAATCTCCTTCCTGCCTTAGGACGGTAGACTTCCCAAAATCCTTTACTGGCAGTATGAATTGGTTTTGAGAATTTCTCCCAAGCGCTACCCAGGTCTTGCTGTCTGCTGAGGGGGCTCGAGGTTTCCGGGGGTTCGCACCCCGCTTTTGCATGCTGCAGCTTATCTGGGCTAGAGATGGGGAATCGTTTTTTTAACGAGTGAATTTATTTAGAAAATTTTAGGGAAAAAATTTGTTTATAGAGTCGAAGTTTGGGGGTGTCGGGGGGGAAAAGCGCGTTTTTTTAATTTATAAAAATGGCGCAAGCACATGGCTTACATGGGGGAAAGACGTTGGGGGGAAGAAAGGAGGACCCTCAATGGCTTTTTGAGAGATGAAGCCATTTAGAGACCGGGGGATTAGTGCGTCACCCTTTTTTAAGTCCGGCACCCTGCTCGCTCCTCACATGCTTCGTTGTGCCGTGTTTAGCTGTGCAGTGCGAGATCTCACAAAAAGAAATTTCTTTATACGCAATTTTTTGGGGGGGGGTTGCCAACTTTTTTGGATGCTTCTCTTTTATTCAAAATTTTATTTTGTGGGTTTTTTGGGGAATTTTAATCCCGTGTGTGTCCAATTCAGTGCAATACATTTTAATGCTATCTGGTCAGTTTGGAGCACATTGAATATCCAAAGGTTATCTAAGCTGTTTTTGCTGTTTTATTCAGTTTAAAAAACAGCGTTTTTACAATCCACTACCGTTAATTTATGGGTCTCATTTCTTTTTCGCAATTTAATCCAAGGGTTTTAAATTAAGCGTGTTTGTGCTATTGTAGTCAGTTTAAAAAAAAGGTGTTTTTTCAGCCAAAGAATAAATTTTTCCTGGGGATTCCCGTAGCAAACTTTATATCCGAAGGTTAATTAAGCGTGTTTCTGCTTTTTTAGTCCAGTAAAATACAAGTCGTTTTTAACACGGCCTCTTAAAGTTAATTTTTGGGCCAGCTCATTTCTTTTGAGCAATTTATATCCAAAGGGTTAATTAAGCGTGTTTTCTGCTTTTGTAGTCAGTAAAAGATACTGTGTTTTTCATCCGCCAAAGAGTAATTTTTCCTGTAGCATAATTTTATCCGAGGTTTTAATTAAGCGTATTTTCTGATGTTGTGTCAGTTAAAATCATCACATTCGTTTTAAACCTGCCACCATACCAGTTAATTTTTGGTAAGTTCATTTCTTTTGCGGCAATTTATATCCAAGGGTTAATTAAGCGTGTTTTGCTTTTGTAGTCAGTAAAAGAAACTGTGTACTTTCTCGCCAAAGAGAAAGTTTTCCTGTAGCTTATTTTATATTACTGAAGGTTTTAATTTAAGCGTGTTTCTGCTGTTGTAGTCAGTAAAAATACACGTCATTTAACACGCCACATACGAAATTTTTTTAATAAAAAACGTAAATTTTTGGCAGCTCATTCTCTTTTGCGCAATTTATATTCCCAAGGGTTTATTAAGAGTGTATTCTGTTTTGTAGTTCAGTAAATGTAATGGTGTTTTTCAACGCCAAAGAAGAAAATTTTTTACTGTAGCTTTATTATATACAAAGGTTAATTAAGGCTGTTTGTGCTTTATATTCAGCAAAATTTACACTGTGTTTTTAAACGGCACATACAAATAAATTTTTCCCTTGCATTTGTTGGAACGCAATTTACAGTATAATCAAGGGTTTCCAAGCTTGTTAGGAGTGGGTTCATTTGGAGTAAATAGACAGGGTGTTATTTATTCATATACAGTATCTCTTTAAACAGTCTGTAAATTTTTGAAACAACAGTATGTCAGGACAGGAGAGGTGGCAGGCTCTTCCACATGCGTGTGGCAGCGCACAACATTACCGGAGCGGCACAGGTCACAAGACAGTAAGAGGACGTCGCAGAAGGGGGTGACACGTTGCAGGGCAGAAACTGCCGGTGTCATGTAGCGGCCGGAGGCTCTTTGTTTGTGGGGGTAGTGGTGTGTTGATCAGCAACCAAGGGTTCATGATTGGTTGAGTAGGTCATCACTTAAACCAGATGACATCTCACAATCCTCAGCGAGTGGGTTCGTCAGATACAACTCCTTAGTGGCATGGCCCTGAGAAAGGTCACCTGTACCTCAACCGCCTCTGTTCCGTTCAGGTCCCTCAGCCAGAAAACTAGTATGTTGTCTGGGCTCAGCGCACTATACAGCTGAGGTTCGAACAATTTGAGGACAGACAGCAGCTACTTGGCAACCCAAGAGGTGGGGCAGACATCCCTGCTTCTTGCAGTACTGTGTGGAGAGTGGCATGGAGGTTTTTTGGCGAAGCGGTCTGATAATGCATAACAAAACTGTTGAGGAGGACAGCAATGATGATTCAAAACATCCATGAAGTATAAACGTGTGGTAGGTGGTTTAATCCAATTTTCTGAGTTACACCAGTTTGCTCAATTGCACTGTATGGAACTTAGAACTGAAGGAGACATACACTAAGGAATGTTTTAGGTCTTATTTGCATTCTGTGCCATGTGATTGAATTCAGTACACTGGAATGGAGATAGAACAAAAAAGAGCAAAGCAAATGCTGGCAAAAAATTGCTTCTTGTATCGGAACTTCTTCTGTATGAAGAATGTTGAATCGTCATGTCCAACTTACCAGAAACTAATAAACAAAGTCCTTCTGGAGGCCCTCCTGTTACCGGTGGAAACCAAATTACACACACGATTTCAAGTGGTTTAAGAAAGCAAGTTGATTAAACGTTTCATTTGTTCATGAACAGATTACACAGGAGATAAGGAAAAGTTGGCTGAACTATTATCCAAGTTCCAGATTTGAAAGACTGTGGAAATTTTTTAGATGCATTTGTAATGGAAAAGGTCTCCTCACACAACGTGTCCCTATGACTATAAAAATAAATAATTATAAATAATTAATTTTTAGGCCTATAGAGAAAGAGTTTTCCTTCGGGCTCGTCTGTCATATCAGTGTACGTAACTCCTTGGCCTTCGTCCCTGGACACGAACCATTGCACCTGTTGACCTTACCGCCTGTCCAGACTCGAGTATGCCTTAGGATTTTCGTACCATGCTACACCTCGTCAGGGGTAGCGACCTGGTAGACTTCCCGACAGCTGCAAAGTCCATTCCCGCTTTTTGTGGCGGCTCTGGTGAAAAAAGGGACCTACTTAGACCCAGTACTGGCGTGGCTATTGCATCGCTTGCGGTGGTTCCAGTGGATCCACTACCGCTGTCCGTGGAAAACATGAAGCAGTGGAATGACGTTACTTCACTCCGTAGTCTGGCGACTGACAATCACGCAAGTCCGCTGAAAGGGCCTCGAGCAATCGGCAGGTGCACGCAGGAGCTGCCACTGGACGACATTATTAAAAAATTTCCACAGGGGTGACTCCTGTCGCTTGGCTCATCAATATAAAACCATTTAATAGCCTTTCTATGTTCATGAGTCGTTCCAACTTAGGAGGCTGGGAATTTCACCTGTTTGGAACTGTCACATATCATCCTATGTTGGGGGAGGGACCGGTCTGCCGCCTGCGGCTTAAGGAGGTGTGATTGGTGGTGTAAAGACACGGCTGAAAGTGCATGCAAGTTTGCCTGGCCCTTTTTAGAATGTCGTTGCAGATGTGTGTAAGACCTTGAAAAACGTGATTGAGCTTTCCTCCATGTGTGACAGGGAATAATCCTGTCCACTTGGATCATTCAAAATAATTAATGGCCTTTCTTGTTCATAAATTTTCCTCTGTTAATTTATTTTTTCCTGTTCATCAATTTTCCCCTGTTCAATCAAATTCCCCCTGTTTTAATATATTTTATTACTGTTCATCAATTTCCCTGTTCATTAATTTCCCCGTTAATATATTTATTCATGTTCATCAATTTCCCATGTTCATGAAATTTCCCATTAACTATATTTATTCCAGTTCATCAATTTCACTCTGTTCTTCCGTTCTGTCTGCGTGTCCGACTTTTGCTATGTTACCTGACCTCGGGGGAATCTCCGCAGCCTGCCTGACCTGTTGGCTTAACTTTGACTACGAGTTTCGTTCTTACGATTCTGGTACTTCGCTGCGTTCCGGCTGCCACCGCAAGCTAGTTGCATCAGGGGTTGCGACCCTGTAGGACTCCCGCCGCAGGAAAGTCCTATCCATGCCTTGAGGGCAGGCTATGGTGAAAACCGGGTTCTACCTTAGACTCCGTTCCCTGGCGTGGCGCTACCACCGTCGGGTGTCGTTACAAATGCGCAGGAAGAGATGCCAAGTTTCCTGTCCGTTTTGAATGATGCAGAGTCACCACTGAAAAAAAGGGAAGGGACCTGCAGTACCACCCACTTGGACAAGCAGCACGCGTCAGCTTCTGCACTATTAATGGCTCTAGACGCATAATGCTGTTCACTTGTAATTTGTTCTCGGTGTACAATGCTGGGCCCCATGAGTTGCGTGGAAGCAGAGTTATCTGCGACCGTAGATGATGTAATAGCAAGGGAGTTGTTTCGGCAGAGGTGGTGAAGCCGGGGACTGCCTGAAATTGGGAGGCGTGCCACTGGGGTGCTTGCAGCTGTTGGGACAGGATTGACCTCCAATATCTGAAAGAAGTTATGGTGACCACTGCATGATGTATAAGCAGGGCCGTGGGTGTCCAACGTTGGTCCTTGGTCAGCTTTACTTTTGGACAACAGGATTCATACATATAGTTATGTTCAAACTTCCTCTGGTGTCTTGTCAAAAAAACTGGCACACCGCCGAGGTAGGTGTTTTTAAACCAAAGCTCGCACTGACTGATGTTACGCCGCTGACCCGGTGGGCCCCTGTGCTCGCTACTTCTGGGACTGCAAGTGGGTGGTCTAAGTTGTGGCGTTTGGATCCCCAACATCGTAATGCTGCACCCTGCTGGACTCCTGGCCACACCACGTAACATTACGGGCTGTTGCCACTGCCTGACACCGCAAGCTGCTGCTCTCTTCTCCAATGATAAGATACACTTTACACTATAGGTCTGCGTTAGATCATAAGCATAACATGGCTTTCATAAAACCACAGTTACTGTATGTGATGACAACCAAACTTTACATTCCGGCCCAATGACATTAACTCTCTATGTAATGATCCCAGACTGTCTGTCGTCAAGCTCCTTCTTCTCATCCCGTCTCTAAAACTTATGTAGAGGAAAACGGAAATGCTTCCAGGCGGGACAAGGGGTAGTCGAGGGTAGTCGACTGCGTAGGGCTCCACTTCATCCAGGGAAGAAAAGGGGGCACAAGGAGGCTGGAGTGGGTGAAAATTTCCCTTTGGGGGGGACTTTGTGCCTTGTTTAACTAAGGCACCTTTCCCGTTCGCCCCTTTCTTTTTTTCACCCGGGCCCCCAATGTAATGCTACATCGATTTTGTTTGCCCGTCCCCGCCGTCCCCCCTCAACGGTGTTGCTTAAAGGGACCACCGAAAAAAATAACCCCATTTCAACCATACTATTTGCCCCTTTTGCAAAAGCCAAGTTTTCCCCCACTTTTGCTGTCACTGCCTCAATATTTTTCCCGTTTTTTCTCGGTGTGGGAGCGAAAATGACAAAGGGGGGTTGAGGAAAATGAAGGGCCCCCCCACCTGCCCCTGGGCCAGCCAACTAGGGGTTTTTTGGTGACAAACCCCCCGCTTTGGGTGGGGTTGTCAGATGTCATCGGGAGAAAGTTAGACCAGTGTGTGGGACATATGGCTGGGAGATGACACCGATGCTGTGCCCGCAGGGTATCTTTACTTTGCATCTGTGGCGGGGCCGGGGAACCTACTTTGTTTTTTGACGTATCGAGGGTCTTACCCTCAGCTTTTTTTTTTCCTTTTGGCCTGCCATACTTTTCAGGCTTTCTTACCCCCTTCAGTTTTTTGGGAAATTTTTTCCCCCCTGGTCCCAGGGGAATTTTAAGTGAACGATTTAAAACGGGGGCATCATGTGCGTGTCATACTAAAAAACAGCATGTTTTAAACCAACCAAACTCCCCTTTCATTTTAAGCATGGGACAATGTTCTACAGCACCCTACAGGCCTGTGCGCCAGGAAATTTTTTTTTTAAGCGTTTTTTCCGAATAATTTAACAAACGGATTTGCGGAAAATTTGGCGAAGTCGGCAAACCAAATTTTGGAGAAATTCACCATCTCTATCTGGGCCTTTCTCAACTTCTGATATGTGATTGGCAAAAAAGGGAATTTAAACCCCCATATCTCCCGCAATGTGCAGCAGGGAAGCCATTATGCATTTTGAAGTGTCCCCCAGCCTACTGCAGTGTTCAGACCCCGGGTTTTGACCCTAAGATGGAGGCAGGTAAGGGTCTCTGCAAAATCCGAATTTTTAAGAGGCCCCAAAATGGTCGTCAGAAAGAGGGTTGTCACTGACCATTGTGTTCATATTTTTACTGGAACAAGTGCTAGCCACTCTGCGGTAGCAGGTCCCAGCAGTAATGGAGGAGGTGGAGGCGCTCCCAGAGGCATACTCGCCAGAGGATGTAGAAGGCCCGGCTGTTTCCACATTGGTTCTAGGTCCAGGGTGGGTGCAGGATGGCAGTTCAGCTTGCAGAGTACAGCGCATGAGGCTAGCCAGGGCTCTGGTGACAGTCAGGATGAGGAAGTGGAGGAGGATGATGAGGCACGGGTGGACACCACCGGTACCGATTACCCTTCAGTGGTAAGAGGTTGTCACAGATTACAGGAGGAGGAGGAAGAGGAGGAAGATCCCGTTAATGCCCCTTGACCCTGAGGCTTGGGAGATCCCGGCAGCATCTCACACGAGTGCTTGGTGCTAAAATTACCTGCAACATGATCCACGCATCAAGGCAATAAAAATGAACAGCAATTACTGGTTGGCCACCCTCCTTGATCCATGTTACAAAGCAACAGTGAGCTATTTCCTTCCACCCACACAAATTGACAGTAAAATACAGGAATTTGAGACCGTGCTCATTGACCAACTCGAGACATCTGTTGCGTCTTCTTCACATTCTAATGTCCCAGTGGAACGTCAGCAATGCGGCAGCAGTAGAATGGCAAGTAGCTGCAGGAGCAGGCAGTGTGGCAGAACCCTACTGGGTACTTTTTGCAATATTTTTTCCCCCTCCCCAATCCCTGAAAGGCGGGGCACATTCAGACAAACAAACCACCTTAAACCATGTTCCATGACTCCTGGGCTCAACAGTGTTTTTGGACTTTAATCTGGCCCCCATTCCACTTCTGGCCGCCCAAACGGGGATGACGGGTCTGAGTTTGTCGAACCCATAAAAATTTTTCCCAGCCCCCGATTTGTTGGGACGCACTTCACAGATGGCGGGTGATAACTGACAAAGTCCCCTTTTTTTCCCTGAAATGGGATCGTTTACATCTATAAAAATGAAATAAACATTAACTCTACGATTTTGTTCCCCTAGTTGCCGATTCCTGATAGTAAACTGCAGAACATCTTTTTGAAATGTAAAATACACATTCCATCATCATCTATTAACTCAGTCTTTCATCAGTCATCAGTCAGTGTCCCAAAAGTCATTATTAACCATTTCGGGGCCCAATACAGCCAAACAAAAGGGATCCCTTTCCCATTATATTTTTAAATTTTTTTCCCAATATGTGGGGCCCCTTTTTGATTGGGGCCCCTGAAGGAGTACTGCCCATACCCCCTTTTGGCACTCCGGGCAGTAGCAGCGCTATGGGCCCTGATCCCGAAGTGTCCCAAAAAGCCCCTTTGACACTAAGACGACACGGGTTTTGAAAAATGGCACATGTAACGGCAGGGGTCCCAATAGGCCCAGTACCCAGTAGGGGCCCTAATCAAAAAAGGGGGCCACTGATATGTTTGAAAAAAATAGGAACAGTAAATGGGGGGGGTCCCAATTGATTTAACTGCATGGGCCCCTGAAATGGTTAATAGATGACTGATGGCAGCCCTTGCCCACTGACCCCCTATAACTAGGCCCCCTGCCAGCTGAACCTACATTTCCCGTTGGGAGTTCTTTTTTTCCACCCCATAATCACATGTTTTTGGGCCCTGGTGAAAAAAGTGAAACGGGGTCCTCCGGTTACCATGTGCCATTCCAATCCCGGGTTTTTTTCGTAGTGTCAAAAGGGCCCACGTACCTGATACCGCGCACCTCCCATATACATGTCCCATCTTTCGTTACCATTTAAAGGAATGAAGTATTTTTGCCTTCAATTTTTTTTTGTCACTCTAAAAAAAATTTTCTTCACTAAGTTGTTCCAGTTCCATTCACTCCTCTGGATGTAAAAGCCTTCTCCTCAACTGTAAAGAAAAAAAAAATTAACCTGAACATTTTCTCCCATTGACTTTAATAGGGTTCGAAATTCAAGTTCGACTCGAACTTCAAATCAAACTTCTCTAAGTTAGTGGTTTGACTCAAACTCGAAGTTTTTAGGGCTCGCTCATCACTATTCTCTAACAAAGAGCTTAATGGTAAAATTTCCTTACAGGTGTTTGATCACGAAATTTCCCCCAAAAATTTTGTTTAATTTATTTGATTTGGGGTTTAAACATTTCCTCATCAGTTCACATTTTGAAATCATAGACCAAGGGGAACACTTTACAAATTGATCAACATCCCCCACCATCACAAGGTTAAAACGGGTGCTATGCCCTAAAAAAAAAGTACTGAAACAAAAAATATTGAAATGTTGAACAGTTGGACATGTGAATTGTAATGTTAAGAGATGGTCTATTTTGTCATTTAAAAAAAAATTCAAAAAGTTTTATTCACCCAAATTTTAATCAAAAAAAAATATCCCCCAAATTTTGTGAATAGTGCATAACTTGACCAAAACAAAAATCCCTGGGCAAAAAACCCTTTGAGGTGGTTGCCATTTGTCTCATGCAATAGGAAAAAATTCTTCCTAACTCCAAATAACACCTATCTGGATTTAAAAAAAAAACAAACTATGGTACAGTTCCAGATAAAGAGCTCATACATTGGTTAGTGAAAATGAATTTATTCCATGATTATTTAAATGTATTGGCAAATGTATAGCACAGTGATATAGTTAATGGTGCGCATTCTGAACAGAGAGGAGTTAAAATCTGCATATCACAAGGCATTATGGGGCTTCTCAGCCCCTTTCCCATAATGCCTTGTGATATGTAGATGCTAAGTAGAGGGCGATAAGGCAAAATAAAAACTCTACAAGCCGTTCGTTCGGTGCTCTCCTTAAGGAGAGATCTTCCCTTCCTGAGCTAGCCGATGCCTCCCACACAGCCAGCCAGTATCTTCTCAACTCTGCACTGAAGAGGGACAAAAATCCAGAAACAGCGTTGTCTGTAGATGAGAGATACTGGCTCGGCTAAAAAATCCTTTTTGCTTTCTCAAGACTCGGTGGTTCAAAAGCAAATTGAGGATTTGTTACAACCAACAGAGGTCGCTGTGGGCTTCTCAGCCCCTTTCCCATAATGCCTTCTGACTAGTTAGTAGTCACACTTGGGGAGGTGAGCTTCAGAGGAACAACATAGATTGCAAACAGTGGGTATAACTTTACTCAGCCGTAAATAGTCACACCCTCTGCATCATTTATATTTTAGTAACCATTTTATTGGCAACAGTCTACACAACTATTAGGCCATGTTCATACGGCTTAAAATGGCCCGTATTTCGGTCCGTAATTACGCGCCGGAGTGCGCAAATTACGGGCTGAAAACGGCCCAGTCATTACGGTAATCCACAGTTCTCATAGAGAACTATGGATTACGTCTCCTCTCGCTGCTCGGCGATTCCGCCGGGCGGGGAGATAAGTGACATGTGAATTACCAGCGGTGTATACGCGCCGCTGGTAATGAAAGTCTATGGGCCGGCGAAGTGCCGGCCCCCCGCTCACTCCCCCGCTCCCGGCCACACGGCGTAATTATGTCCCGCAGTTAAGCCGTGTGAACATAGCCTTATAAGGCAGGCACTAACGGTCTGGCACTAGGTGCGCAAACTCTCTTACAGCAAAGGCTATGATGCTTATACATTGTGACAGCATAGTAATATGCTCCTGGAGTGGACTGTTATGTTCCACGACATGAACGGCATATGGCACCATATGAGTCCATTTTGTCACCTTTTGGACCCATGGCTATGTCTGTCTGATCACTATTTAGTGACAGCTTTTTACCAGTTTATATATTTTTTGCATCCTTTTGATCTCTTTGTTCTGTACAATCACTATTCCCCTGAAGAACCGTTATTATAGATGGGAAAACGCGTTTTTTTTTATTTTGGACCTTGAATTTAATTTAGTTGGGATAAAGGCTTTACAGTCTATACTAAGAGGTAGCCTCCGTACTGTAGGTTTCTCTCTTTTGGGGCGATATATGTGCAAGATAGGTAGGGTGTAATAATGATTGTCAGGTATTTTGTATTTTTTATTTATTTTACGAACATTTGTATAGGTTTTTCCCTTTTTTTTGCCAGCTGGTATATGAATTTTGAATTCCCCTACTACCTGCAGATCATCTCCCACCTGGATTATATCGGATCACATGAGTTTATCATTTCAACCTGCATATTGAAAGTATATGACTAAAACCATTTACCTCATAGGATGTATCTATGGATACATTATATTGAATTTCAATATTGTCCAGAATTCACATATTTTTTAGGTTACTGGAGTAAAAGTTAAGTCTTAGCTGCTGTTTTGAATAGGTTTTGCATATGGGATATATCCAGCATAAAACACGGAGTCGGTGTTAAATCCTTTCTGGACCTGAAATCTGAATGTGCTTTACCCATTTTGCTTATCTTAGAGCTAAATCTGCCCTCATTTACCAATTTGGCTGCAATGGGATTACCTTTAAAAAACTCCCAATTCCCCCACTGATCTCATCTCCACTATCTGGACATGTAATTTCTATACTGTATTCTCTACAACAAAGTGAAAGCTCCATGATAGACAGGCTCTGCACCTGCTGAGAGAATGATGTGGGCACATTCAATTATGAGGAATGGCGCAAATAGGTCTCTTTACTAGGTTTGTATCTACTTATAATGAGAGACAAACTCAGTTCTACATTATGCATAGGGCCTAAGACCCCACCAGAAGACTTTAGACTGTGATAAGTCAATGATTGCCCACCTTTCATTAGGCACTTTCTTTCATAGACTAGGAGTTTGCCCTAAGTTTATTGGTTTCTAGGAAAAGGTAATTAATTTACCTTAAATACTAATTAAACAAGACGTCTGCCCTTGCATTCTGATTTCTGATTCTGAAAATGTAGACTCAAAATATTTCTACTTCAAGATATAATTTATTATGCACAAAAAATAAGAGGAGTGTTCCAATGTAAATTTATGAGCTTCCTTTATATACACTCACCGGCCACTTTATTAGGTACACCATGCTAGTAACGGGTTGGACCCCTTTTGCCTTCAGAACTGCCTCAATTCTTCGTGGCATAGATTCAAAAAGGTGTTGCAACGATGCTCAATTGGTACCAAGGGGCCCAAAGAGTGCCAAGAAAATATTCCCCACACCATGACACCACCACCACCAGCCTGAACCGTTGATACAAGGCAGGATGGATCCATGCTTTCATGTTGTTGACGCCAAATTCTGACCCTACCATCCGAATGTCGCAGCAGAAATCGAGACTCATCTGACACAGCAACGTTTTTCCAATCTTCTACTGTCCAATTTCGATGAGCTTGGGCAAATTGGAGCCTCAGTTTCCTGTTCTTAGCTGAAAGGAGTGGCACCCGGTGTGGTCTTCTGCTGCTGTAGCCCATCTGCCTCAAAGTTCGCCGTACTGTGCGTTCAGAGATGCTCTTCTGCCTACCTTGGTTGTAACGGGTGGCTATTTGAGTCACTGTTGCCTTTCTATCAGCTCGAACCAGTCTGCCCATTCTCCTTTGACCTCTGGCATCAACAAGGCATTTCC
Source organism: Phyllomedusa bahiana (assembly GCA_025379985.1). NCBI lineage: Eukaryota > Metazoa > Chordata > Amphibia > Anura > Hylidae > Phyllomedusa > Phyllomedusa bahiana. The sequence goes on from JAODAL010012421.1 coordinate 22,810, forward strand.
GTCCACAGGACTGCCGCTCACTGGATGTTTTTTCTTTTTCGGACCATTCTCTGTAAACCCTAGAGATGGTTGTGCGTGAAAATCCCAGGAGATCAGCAGTTTCTGAAATACTCAGACCAGCCCTTCTGGCACCAACAACCATGCCACGTTCAAAGGCACTCAAATCACCTTTCTTCCCCATACTGATGCTCGGTTTGAACTGCAGGAGATTGTCTTGACCATGTCTACATGCCTAAATGCACTGAGTTGCCGCCATGTGATTGGCTGATTAGAAATTAAGTGTTAACGATCAGTTGGACAGGTGTACCTAATAAAGTGGCCGGTGAGTGTATAATCTATAAGCCATCATTAAAGAGAACCTGTCACATAGTTTAAGCCCCCCTTGCTGAGGGCATCACAAGCTAGTGGCAGACATGCTGTTTCACACGCTGTGATCCTTATTCTGTAAGATGCTGGAGTTTCAGAGTATTTAGTGCTCAAATCTGCAGTTTTCAGCCAGAAAAGAGTAATGAAAAGAGTCTGTTTTTTTATACTCCGCCCACCTGAAGCCAGCTCCTCCCACCTCACAACTGATTAACCTATTATTTTGAATATTATGTATTATGAATATTAGTATTATGATCAATGTTCAAAGGGATTGATTATTGTTTGCACTAATTGTTCACAATATATATATGGCTCATTGTCACATGTAACATTGCTTGACAAAGGCTCTGTGAGGGAGCTGAAACGTCGCTGTTTAGCATGGAGGAATATTCCTATCTTTTGCTCAAATCTTTCTGAGGAGTGCCGTGGATTTTTCTTTCTTTCTTTTTTTTTTATAACTTTGAATAGGTAGAATCAAGGAAATAACTTCCAGGTGGGCGGGGCTAGACTTTTGGTGGGCGGGGCTAACCCCTGCTCATGAATAAGATTTGAGCATTAAATGCTCTAAAACTACAGCATCTTACAGAATAAGGAACACAGCGCTGGAAACAGCATGTCTGTCACTAGCTTGTGCTGTCCTCAGCGAGGAGGGCATAATCTTTGTGACAGGTTCCCTTTAAATATATAAAACACTGGGTATAGTTGCAGAGTTTAGTGAAACAGGATATAACAAAAAAAAAAAAATAAGAGTAATGGTAAAGGAAGAGTGCAAATAGAGAAAATCATATTCATTTACTGTAATCACCACAATGGCGGGAGGTGACTTCCTACAAATGGACGTACTGGTATGTTCTGTACGTCCTAACATAGACGTTCGGGCTGCCTGTGATGTCACTACACCCGACCGTGCCCTCCATAGTGATTGGCATTTACTATGCATAGCAGTCCTGCTATCTGCGGTTATGCATGGGAACCGTGATCTAAAGATCACGGATACAAGTCCCCTCTGGGGACAATTAAATAAAAAAAAGTGAACCAGTAGAAAAAAAAAAAAAGCAAAACACAAACAAAATAAAAACACGTACACTGTTCTTTTCCCCTTTACAAACACCAATCGCCCCCAAAAGATAAAAAATAAAGTATGCATATTTGGTATCGCCACGTACGTAGTGACCTAGTCTATAAATCTGTCATGTTATTTGACCCACGTAATGAATGTCGAATAAAAGTCACAGAATTGCGATTTTCTTTCATACCGCAGCATATAAGATGAAATAAAAAGCAAACAAGAAGTCCTATAAAAGGCCAAAATGGTACCAATGAAAACGTCAGTTCATGCCGCAAAAAAAGCCTTTACACATCTCTGTATACAAAAAAAGTTAAAAAGTTATGGCTATCATAGCGATGCACAAATTTTGTTTTACACAATAAAAACAAAGTGCTTCAATATAAAAAACTATATAAATTCAGTATTGCTATAATCGTATCGACCCGCAGAGTAAAACTAAAATTCCACATATACTAAACAGTGAACACTGTTAAAAAAAAAATAAACACTATTAGGATTGCAGTATTTTCTTCACCCTGCCTTTCTAAAAACGTATTTAAAAGTGATAAATCCCGCCTTGTCAGCTCCATAAATTATACCAGTCATCTTGCAAAAAACAAGCCACCACACAGCACTGTACACAAACAAATAAAAAAAAAAAGTTAAGGCTGTCAGAAAATAGCGACGCAAAAAAGTGTTTTCCTTTTAGAATAAAAGTGTTTTATTGTGTAAAAACAGTAAGACATTATTAAAAAAAATTGCAAAATCGATATAATCTTATCCACCTGCTGAATAAAGCGAGCATGTCATGGTGACCGCTATAAAAAATAAAAAACTACTACCAGGATTGCTGTATTTTATACATTTTGCATCCCAAAAGCCTTGATAAAAAGCGATCAAAGTGTCATATGAACCTCATAATGGTAGCAATGAAAGCGGCAAATCATGACACATTATGGTTATCAGACTAGGACTACATAAAAACAATTTTTTATAAACGCATTTCTATTATGTAAAAGTAATAAAACAAAAAAACTATATAGAATTGATATTGTTGTAATTTCACCGACCCACATAGAAGTTCATGATGTCATTTTTACCGTGCAGCAAACACTGTAAAAATTAAGCCCAAAAACCGATGTCGGAACTGCATGTTTTCTCTCCCCACCCCCATTTTATGGCCCAATTCTAAAAAGACTATGAAACACCTATGCACCCGAAATGCACAATACCCCTCTAGATGAGATCCATGAGGGGTGTTGAATTCAAGATGGGGTGACTTCTGGAAGATTTCACCTGTACATGTTAGGGGCTTTGCAAATGCAACATGGCACCCACCAAAATCTGCATTTCAAAAGCCAAATGGCACTCCTTCCCTTGTCGAACTCCTATTCTGAGGCTTGTGGTTGACCCAAGTGGTGCACTAAGGCTACATACTGGATATCTCTAAAAACGGAAGAATTGGGGGATTTAACGTTGAGGTACATACCTCTGGTCACATCTACCGTGTTTAAATGAATAATGAATAAATATTGAAAATCTGTAAATCTGAAATTTCAACTCCAATTTGCTCAAATTCTGTGAAACATCTAATGGGTTAATAAACTTCATAAACACTGTTTTGAATACTTTCAGAGGTGTAGTTTCTTAGTTGTAGTCATTTATGGTGGCATCCAATGTGCAGGCTCCTCAAAGCCATGTCAGAACTGGAACAGTCCCTCAAAAAAATCTATGCTGCAAATTTTCTTGATACTTTAAAAAATGACTAATACATTTCTAAGCCCCCTAGTCTGGTAAAAAAACATTTAAAAATGATGCCAGCCTACAGTAAACTTATGGTAGATGCTAGTTATAAACTATTTTGTGTGGAATAACTTCTACACTCAGAAAATTTTTGATATTTTTTACAAATAAGCAAGTATCAAAAATTTATTCCCACTAAAGTGACACATCAGATGTAAAAAATGTGGCTCTTTCAGGAAGGTCAAAACTGGCTACAACAGTAAGGGGTTAAAGAATAGATCACTTAGGGATCATGAAGAGGTGGAGCGACCTTAAACCAGAATGGCTACAAACGAAAGTATGACCACCATATAGGAGTCATAAGTCCCTCTTACTTTTCATATCTCCAACAGTGATCAGAGACCATACAGAATAAAGAATGAAGAAAAGTGGAGACTATACCATCTAGTTAACACTTTGTAATTCAGTTTATACGCTTTGGAGGTGATTGACAATTTATGCATCAGAAAGAATGTCTTGGCCCAGTAGTCACCTGAAAACTCACAACCTATCTCACCAGAAATGTAAGCTTAGAGATGGAAGAGGTGTCTGTTAAAAAAGCGAGGATTTTGGATAACAGATGCTTATTACGGGTATTCATACGACACCACTATTCAAAGATTGTTGAGGTCTATGAAGATCCAACACATTTATAATATAAATAAAAGCTAAACAATTATATTTATTGATAGTAGTTTAACTGTGAAAATAGGAAACGGGTTCTGGAAAAAGCTTGTTAAATGATTTGAGCAAAGAAGGTGTTAGCAAGTCATGGAAAGTTAGAAGGATATTAGGGAGTTCTAGAGAGGACAGGGCAGCAGCTATAGGTTTAGGAAGACTTGGATGTCCTCACAACGGAGTGAGGGGTCTACCTAATGAATTCCCGAAGCTTCTTAATATCAGAGTAGAAGTATTTTGACTATATGTTGAATAATTCTGATACAGCATCAATAACAACCTCATTTAAGTTACATTTCTTCCCTCCTAAAAATTCCTTAAGTGGACTGAAAAGAAGACAGTCTAATGATGGACTATATGAAAGATGAGGTATAACATTTTACTGAAGCTCCTTTAAGGTTTCTATTGTCAAAATAGCAGTGTGAAAAAGCATGACTTCTTTGGTTGAAGTCCTTGGCTGAAGAATGTTTGGTTCTCTTTTTCAACTCTTTCCCTCGACAAATTAGTTGTACGAATCATATACTGTAGACTGAGACACTCATCCCCAAACTGATTTTTAAGTCTCAAATAAATAGGATATGGAACAACAACTTCCTTTGTCAAAAATGTAATTATTAAATGTGCAAAACTATTGTGTACCTCCTGCTTCAACACGTTGATTACAAATGTCAGGAAGAGGGGAGGGGGGAGAACAACAAGCACTAATTCAAATAACTATAGGTGTGTTCAACCTTGCACCCTTTAGTAGAAAGGGTTCCATTTTCAAAAGTGTATCTTGGACGTCACCAATTTTCAACTCCTGTGCAGGGTAGAAAAAACACAGTCTCTTTCCTAAAAGAAAATTCTATGTAAATTCCAGGCAGTTAGAGGCAGGCTTTTTAGTCCAGGATGAAGAACTGATTACTGGAAAAGACGATATGGAGTCTCCTTGAGGACCTATGAATCTGTAACTGCCCTTTTATGGGTAAATGGGAGCTAGAAGTATCACCTTTGCTCTGTCCTCCCTAATCTTACATGGAGCTATTGAAATCCCAAATGGAAGTGCTTGAAACTAGAAGTGACAAAGAGGACAAAAATAGTCTATGGCTACGCTTATAAAACTTTGATGGAGGATAAAAAGGTGTATGGTAAAATGTATATTTTATGCCATATTCCACTATAAAAGTTTTTGATACAACAACTTTATGGCAAAACTTACATTTTGAATTTTTTTATTTTCAGAAATCTGCTTACGCCCCCGATATCCGTAACGGTTCTTAAATCTTTTTTTTTCTTTTCACAAGAAAAAGGGAAAATAAGAGCCTATATTTTTCTCTGCTTTGGACTTGGAACCAAACCCCTTTGTGTAAAAAAGAAGAAATATCTAGATATAGATTTGGTCTTTCCCCTTTAAAATGATAGTGAGAAATTTGTCCAGAAAAGTTGAAGATAATTTTATCTGGACTCTTTCGCTCAGAGACCTAATGATTATATCCCAGTCTTCCTTCGATCCTGAGACCAGAGTCATGATGACTGCGTTTTTTACCTGACTCAGAAAGCTGTGTTTTGATGAGGAACCCTCTATTCCTACCTTTAAAAACATCCAGGCTTTGTAATCTTTTTCCTTTTTTCTATGGTTACCTTACATTGTTCCCAGACAGAAGGAATACGGAGATCTAGAGAATGAAGGTGCAAGAAATTATTTTATCCGTTTTCTTTTTCAAACTACCTTCATAGTAAGAACCTAATAAACAATTCCCTCACCGGGAAGGGTACACAACTTTATTTTCAACATCATATCCTTGTGACACTTTTTTAATCATAAAGCCCTATCGGCCAAGGTGTTAAGGGTAGTAGAGCATGCAGAGAATCTTACTGCATCTGTAAAAGCACCTGCCAGAAAATCTGCCGCCTTTAGAACTGTGGGAAGGAATGATAAAATGTGGTCTCAAGGGACCTTCCTATTTTTTAGTTGTGATTAATAATAATAATCTTTATTTCTATAGCGCCAACATATTCCGCAGCACTTTACAAATTCAAGGGTAAACATACAGTCATTACACATTAAAAGTACTTACAAATGAGACACAAGGTGTGAGGGCCCTGCTCGTGAGAGCTTACAATCTATTAGGGTGTATGGGTGAAACATACGGTAAGGGTTCTAAATTATTAAACCAAACTACTAGTGCCCTAGCAGTAAAGTTACTGAAACATTGGTTTTGGCTCCTGGTACCCAGGGTCTCCGCAAAAAAAAAAAAAAAAAAAAAAAGATGGATTAGGTTTGCGATGCACGGGATCTTTTAAGACTCCTAAATCGTAATAACCAGAATAGACTTTGTAGCCACTTGTGCTCTAGGCATGTAAATTTTTGGAGCTCTATCGCAACAGTCAGAGTCTTGTAAATTAACCTCTTAAGGACACAGCCAGTTTTGACCTCCTTGACAGAGCCCCATTTTTGAAATCTGACCTCTGACAATAACTTTTTGATACTTTTACCTATCCATGTGATTCAGAGAATGTTTTCTCGTGACACATTGTGCTTTAGATTAGTAAGAAAGTTTGGTCCATACAATCCTTGCTTATTCGTGAAAAATATCAAAATGTTGCGAAAATTGTGAAAAATTTGCCATTTTCAAAGCTCAGAAACGTCTGCATGCAGAGGAGATATACCACACAAAATAGTTTATAACTAGAATCTACCATATGTCTACTGTAGGTTGGCATAATTTAGCATCAAGTGGAGGTGAAATTTAACTTTTTTTTGTCAGATTTACAATTTTTATCCATTATTTGAATAGGGAAATGCAACTTAATATTGATTCCCTCAATTTTGCCGTTTTTAGAAATATCCCTTTTGTGTCCTTAGAGCACTATTTTGCTCAACCACAGGAAGAGGCCGAGCACCTACTGGACTATGGGGTCTCATTTTCAGTCTGATTTTCTTTAGGTGCCATTACAGGTTTGTGGACATCATAAAGGTGCTAAAAAATTAACACCCCTAAAAAGACCCAATATTGGAAACCAGTTAAGGAATAAATACAGGGGTGTAGTGAGTAAATCGACACCACAGGTGTTTCACAATTTTTTTTAGCGTTGGGCTGTGAAAATGAAAAATGTAATTTTTTTCCCCAACAATCTGCAATTTTAGCTGAAATTTTTTCATTTTTAAAAGAAATCCTGAAACAAAAGCATGCCAAAATTTGTTACGCAATCGGCAATACCTTATAGGTGGGTGTAAACTGCTGTTTGGGTGCATGGCAGGGCATGCAAGGGAGGGAGCATTATTTGGCTTTTGGAAGGCAGATTTTGGTGGGTACCATGTCGCATTTGTAAAGTCCCCAAAGTACCAGAACAGGGGAAACCTTCCAGAAGTCAGCACATTTTGGATTCCTCCCCCCTACGGAAACTCATCTAGGGGTGTAGGTTGTGTTTTAAGTGCACAGGTGTTCCATAGTTTTTGTTAGCATTGGGCCATTAAAATGGGGGATGGGGACACACACCATTTTTTTGGGCTTCATTTTTCCAGTGTTCGCCATGCGGTATTAATAACAGGATAACTTTTCTATGCGGGTCAGTAAGATTACAATGATAAATTTTATATACAGTGGGGAAAAAAGTATTTAGACAGCCAATTGTGCAAGTTCTGCCACTTAAAAAGATGAGAGGCCTGTAATTGACATCATAGGTAGACCTCAACTATGAGACACAAAATGAGAAATCAAATCCCAAAAATCACATTGTATGATATGGAAAAAATTTATTTGCAAATTATGGTGGAAAATAAGTATTTGGTCAATAACAAAAGTTCATCTCAATACTTTGTTATATATCCTTTGTTGACAATGACAGAGGTCAAATGTTTTCTGTAAGTCTTCACAAGGTTGGCACACACTGTTGCTGGTATGTTGGCCCATTCCTCCATGCAGATCTCCTCTAGAGCAGTGATGTTTTGGGGCTATTGCTGGGCAACATGGACTTTCAACTCCCTCCAAAGGTTTTCTATGGCGTGGAGATCTGGAGACTGGCTAGGCCACTCCAGGACCTTGAAATGCTTCTTATAAAGCCACTCCTTCGTTGCCCTGCTGGTGTGCTTGGGATCATTGTCATGCTGAAAGACCCAGCCACGTTTCATCTTCAATGCCCTTGCTGATGGAAAGAGGTTTGAACTCAAAATCTCATGATACATGGCCCCATTAATTCTTTCATGTACACGGATCATTCGTCCTGGTCCCTTTGCAGAGAAACAGCCCCAAACCATGATGTTGCCACTCCAATGCTTCACAGTAGGTATGGTGTTCTTTGGATGCAACTCCGTATTCTCTCTCCACCAAACACGACGAGTTGTGTTTCGACCAAACAGTTCTACAAGTACTGGCTTAAGCAGGGGGACAAGTCTGGCACTGCAGGATCTGAGTCCCTGGCAGTGTAGTGTGTTACTGATGGTAGCCTTTATTACGTTGTCCCAGCTCTCTGTAGGTAATTCACTAGGTCCCCCCGTGTGGTTCTAGAATTTTTGCTCACCGTTCTTGTGATCACTTTGACCCGATGGGGTGAGATCTTTCGTGGAGCCCCAGACCGAGGGAGATTATCAGTGGTTTTGTGTGTCTTCCATTTTCTAATTATTGCTCCCATGGTTGATTTCTTCACACCAAGCTGCTCGCCTATTACAGATTCAGTCTTCCCAGCCTGGTGCAGGGCTACAATTTTGTTTCTGGTGTCCTTCCACAGCTCTTTGGTCTTCACCATAGTGGAGTTTGGAGTGTGACGGTTTGAGGTTGTGGACAGGTGTCTTTTATACTGATAAGTTTAAACAGGTGCCATTACTACAGGTAATGAGTGGAGGACAGAGGAGCCTCTTACAGAAGAAGTTACAGGTCTGCGAGAGCCAGAAATCTTGCTTGTTTGTAGGTGACCAAATACTTATTTTCCACCATAATTTGCCAATAAATTCTTTCCAAATCAAACAACGTGATTTTTGGGATTTGTTTTCTCATTTTGCTCTCGTAGTTGAGATCTACCTATGATGTCAATTACAGGCCTCTCGCATTTTTCTAAGTGGGAGAACTTGCACAATTGCTGGCTGACTAAATACTTTTTTCCCCACTGTAGTTTGTTTTATGTTATTACTTCTACACAATAGAAATGCGTTTATAAAAAATTATTTTTTTTGTCGTCTTAGTCCGATAGCCATAATTTTTATTTATTTTTCTGCATATGGAGCTGTTTAAGGGCTTGTTTTTTGTGGGATGAATTGACAGTTTATTTGGTATCATTATGGGGTTCATGTGACGCTTTGATTGCTTTTTATTAAGGTTTTTGTGAGGCATTTTGAACAAAATACAACAATCCCGGTAGTTTTTTTTATTTTTTTTACAGCAGTTATCGTGCGTTATAAATAACATGCAGGCTTTACTCAGCAGGTTGCTACAATTACAGCAATACCCAATATTTTATATTTGACTGCTTTTACACAAAAATACTTTTATTCAAAAAGAAATACGTTTTTGCATCGCCATAGTCTGAGGGCCATAACGTTTTTATTTTTCTGTGTACAGAGCCGTGTATGGGCTTGTTTTTTTTTGTAGGATGCGTTGATGTTTTTATTGTTACCATTTTAGGGGGGACAAGGCCTTTTGTTTGCTCTTAAATCAGTTTTTTGGAGGCCAAGGTGAAGAAAATACTGCAATTCTATTTTTTTATTTTTAACAGCACTCACTGTGTAGCATATGTAACAAGATAGTTTTACTCCATAGCAACTGTCGATCACTATGCCCAGCCATGCCCATAGGCAGGCCACTGGCAGCCGCGATAATATTGTGGCTGCGATTAAGACAGAGAAGGTCCCCTACCTCTGTCTTTCCCTCAACTGTAGTGATCACAATTGAGCGCAGCTGCTAAGGTGTTAAATCCTCCCTTCTCTCCTCCCCCGGAATAATCACCGGTCAGGGCCAATGCTGTGGAATGGATGTCAGCTGTAACGTAAAGCTGATTTCCCGCAGTGATCGTGCAAACTCTATTTTAGTGTTCCCATGATACCTAGGAAGTATACTTACGTCCAATGTCGTAGAGGCTAAAGTGATATTTTTGTTTAATGCTTCTACGGTTAAACTCCTTTTTGCAAGGCTTTTTCTAATTTTTTTTAATAAGAGACCACAGATACTTATATAGAAAGAAGGGTCTCTTTCTTTTCTTCCATGCCTCCAAACGTAACATCGTACACATCTGCCAACAAACTCTGGGTCTCTCCTCAATACTGCAAATGTGAGCATTCAGGTTTTATTAATTTTAGAATGGTCGCAATTAAAAAAAAAAAAAAAAATTAGAACAGGGTGCCAATTTTAAGGGGGCATTTCTGGCATCAATTTTGACAACACTAGAGAGAATCTACACATGATTGGCGGTGGGTTAGTAAAGCTTCCGAAATGATATTCTGTAACCAAAATGCTAATTATTCTGGATGCATATTTGTTTGCCATGGAATAAAGGCATCGGTTTATATGTAAAAATAGTCCAATGCAGTAGCAATTTTATTTGATGATTACAATTTCAATAAAATCAGACAAAATACAAATGAGAAACAGATAAAAAATAACTGATATATTAAACTTATAACTTATATATTCAATTTATAAAATGAGATGACTTATTAAATTTTAAAAGAGAGGGACCAGACAGTCACTACACACAAAGACTGAGACATAGCCAAGGATTTTTTTTTTTTTTTTTTTAATTCATGATGTTTAGGTTACTGAAGCCATGGACAAAAATTGCAATGAGTCCAAACATGTTTGTGTTTGAAGGAAACAGTTTACAATATATTAAACCACAGATATGCTTTAAACCCAAAAGAGGGTTCATAAATCTAAATGCATATAAAAGCTAGAATTTTTGGAAGTTTTGGAAGAATACCGATACGGAGTACCAGCAATAATTTACTTATTGGCTCTTTTTATGAAATTTACTATAGGAGTGGTAGAAGACAGTAGGCAGCCCTGTGATTTTTTGTAAAGATCTGTCAACATCAAAAACCTAAATGTACCAGGATTTTTTTTTTTTTTTTTAACAGCTAAAAGTTGGATAGAAGGAGATGTTTGAATTCTCCCTTTTGGATCCAATGATGCTCATTTCAAACTGTACATTGCTAACAAGTCCTGAGGCAATTTCTAAAACACTAATAGAACTCCATGCATGAGCTGTAATTATACAACGAAAAATGTGATTAGATTCCATCAGGAAAAAGCAGAAACATTGTTAAAAGGTTTTTTTGTCACGATTGGATCCAGTCTAATTTTTGATACTAAATATACAGGTCCTTTACTGAGCCATATGTTTACAGCCATCAGGAAGCAGCCTAAAGCAAGGCTGAAATCATAAGGTCTAAGAGCCAATGTTTTACAAAAAGATTTTAAAAACATTGTACTCACAAAAGTAGTTCCCATTTTTATTTATTTTTTATCAAGCCATACAATAGAGTGTTCGGCGTTAGGTTCCTTTAGCAAAGAAAAAAATTTATTATGGGTAGCACACGCAACACTTTCAGGAATAACTCCATTGCAAATTTTAATGCAGTCTTTAAGCCAAAGTCACCTACAGGTTCCGAAGGGATACAAAATATAAATATAGGACTTACACTTCTCTTCCTTGCTGGATTCACTTCCTGCTTTTACACAAAAAAAAAAAGCATCAAAAACTGAAGTGGCTCCCCTCCCCTCTGCCACCGGAAAAAAAAAAAAAAAAACGTTTGAAACCATCATTAAAATGCTCAGGCTATGTTCACACAGCTTAAATTGGGGCGCATTTTGCGGCGTACTGCGCTCTAATACGAGCGAAATGCGCCCCAGTCATACACCTCCGTAATCCACAGTTCTCATAGAGAACTATGGATTACACCTCCTCTCCCTGGGCGTACAACGCGCGGGGAGATAAGTGACATGTCATGTATTCACGGCGCTTACGCGCCGTGAGTAATGACAGTCTATGGGGCCAGCGGGCAGCCTCTCCCCTGCTTCGCAGGAGTACGCAATTAGCCGTGTGAACTTAGCCTTAATGTCAAATTTAATACGAATGTATGGCTCTAATGTGACCTGCATTCATTATTATTACATAAAACTTGCATTCATAACCGGTCACTTCTATCTGACAATTATATCACTAGTACGACAGATTTTATAACTCAGACTGATATGACACCGCCAAATATTACTTAAGAGGGACAGAAGGAAAAACTTCTTCTGTATTATGTTTAGTCACACAATAACATAAAATAACTATATATTGACCATAACAAAACGGAACAATCCTTTGCTACGTCATGCTATATTGAGGACTGTTGTGTTGTGATGGAGAACAATTTTGACAAAGCTACAAGCTTCCATGGTTGAGATGTGACCGAGGACAAATACAATTGTTGCTTCACCAGTCACTAACAAAATACAGGGGAATCCTGTTTAAAGGGGATGTATCGTTTCCTTAGTTCGGCTGATTCACACTGCTCTTAGCTTCTCAGCTCTGGAGATGCAGGGGCGTTTCTTCCCCTCCCAGCTGGGTGACATCATCCCCCCCTTCACTGTGCATGCTGGCTCCCGAGACTCTCCCCCCTCCCCTCTCTGCCTGAATCCACATGTCACTGTGTCTTTCCCTATGCAGTCTTATTTCTTAAGAGCTGTATACATACCACAGGCTGCATTCAATCTAGACTGAGCAACTGAACTCTTCTCCTGTCACAGCTGGAGATGTGTTACAGCTTTCTACGAACAGCACAGATCACCCTTCTATGCAGGAGAGTTAGGCACCGGGACAAAACTGTTATGTTTTCTCATTGTAGACTCTGTTGCAGTCTGTTTCTGCTGGGTGTGGAGAGAGAAAATGCTACGGCCCCTAACTCTGAGTCAGGCAGGGATCGACACAAATTGTGCTATTTCCTGATTGTGTAAGCCCTTCAGTGTAATTCTGTTTCTTCTGCCGGTATAAAGTGAAATTGTGACGATCCCTTACTCTGAGTGACAGACCGCTCCGTGAATCGACTGGGGGCTGTACAGTATGTAAATGAGCTCTCTGCTAGGGAAATGCAAGGAGGAGGGATCCTGAGGGATTCCACCAGCACTGGATATCAGTGTAAACAAAAACACAAGATAAGGAATACTGTGAATACAAGACAGCATTGCTAATGACATCCAATTGCAAAGTTGCTCGTTTTCACTGTCCCCTTATTCTGAAGACCATTTAATTAAATTATAAAACTCCTTTAAGGGTATGTTCACACGAGCAGGGCGTCAAACGCGTGCAGCTTCAGAAGGACATTAATTCTCCCCAGCGCGTAATCGCCGGGGAGAATTTACAGGTCAGTTCTTTCCCTGGGGTGTGTATTGTGCACTGGGGGAAAGAGCAGGTAATAATAGCTCAATGAGAGCTCTGAATTACCATATTCTCATCTCGTACTTCGGGCATACTGAAACACAATTACAAACCAAAGTACGGACCGAGAATACGCCGTGTGAACATACCCATAGTCTGCAAATAAACAATATTATTTACCGGAAAAACAATTAAAAAAATAAAATAAAAATCAAGGACTTAAATAATGTTAACATTATGCAATGTTAATTCAGATTAAAGGACAATGAGACAGTGCATAAAGAAATCTGAAATCCTCAAATGTAAAGCTTTCTGCAAACTATTCACAAAGATTCAAAGCTTATAGGCAGTAATTGCAGCTAAAAGTCCCTAAATGTGCACTTGAAGGGGGTAAATTTTTATGCATGATTTTTGGTATACAATCTTGTGTATAAACTATAGAAATGTTACATGCCGAAATGGATGCATAGTATTTTAATTAAATGACCGGTACATTCTTCTTTTGATATGATATTTCAAGGAATGCATATATTTGATGCCATTTTCCAGTTGCTAAACAAAAATGATATTTAAAATAATAAAAACTGTTTGATTTCAAAACGGGGTCAATTTACATTAGTTTAAAAAAAAAAAAAAAAAAAAGGACGTATGGAGACTGCTTATTTTATAGCTAATTTTTGATAATTCATTTAAAACTACATAAACATACATCATTATAGACACAAAGAACACAGTCTTTTTTGTGCAAGAATGAATCATGGATTTATACCAAGAAACAAAAGTACTTCATGACAGAAGATAAAAGTAAAGAAGTAAACACAGAGGTCAGTGAAAACATCCACCATCTTGCCATATGTATCCAACGAACGACTTATCACCTCGGAAGGGATTCCAGACAAAAGTAGAGCTGCCGTGAGGACAGTTGTTTTAGTCTTCTTCTCTCCCTAAATGGTGAGGGAGAAAAACATTTTTAAAACCTTTCCACACATTTCTCTTCACATTCGTCAATGTTAGGAGTCTGGTCACTAGCTGTAATATTTTATAGGAATTGTGCCACTATTTTAAAAGCACAAAACAAATCAATTACTTGAACACCTTAATGGGCAGTGAATAATGTAAATATCATGAGCATATGCTAGTAATCGACAGCTGAGCTCCTACTGCAATTTTCAGGATTGAAAGGGACGCTGATCCTTTAAGTTTAACTCTTTAGATATCACAGCATAAAGCGACCATAGAATCTAATGTGTTCGAGGGAGGAGGAACTCTATATCTGGCCATTAGCACCAGGTAACAGGATCTCGTAGTGGTGATTGGCTACCAAGGCATGTGGTAGCCTAACAAAGACCTCCAGGTCTGCCATCGATATCTGTCTATTTGGCCATAGATTGCCTTCTTGTGTAACACTACAAGGCAAAAACGCTATAGAAGCATTCAAAAGCAATATACAAGCAATCTAAAAGTCGCTGCTTCCAATTCGTCGATAAGAGGAGGGGGGGAGGGAGGGACTAAAAAAAAAAAAAAAAAAAAAAAAAAAGGTGTCAACTAGTTTCAATAAGAAACATTTTTCATTACAAAATATAAATTTTTAATGTATGTGTAGATGTAGATATATATATATATATAAAATATATTGAAAAAAGTGTGTATATATATATGTGTATATATATGTGTATATATTTGCATACATACACACTTTTTTCAATATATTTTGTAATGAAAATGTTTTTCTTATTGAAAATGTAGTTATTATTGTACTTCATATTTTTATTTCCCCCCATCAAATAAATTGAAGCAGCAACTCTTAGATCACTTGTATACTGCTTTTGAATACTTTTATAGCATTTTTACCTATGGTAACACTGCAATCGCATAGAGTAAATAAAACTTAGGGTATGTTCACACTTTTTTTTTTTTTCGCAGCTATACGCCAAGTGTTTTAGAAGTATGTGTTAGCCTGCACGTACTTTTAGGCCTCGTTCACACGGCTTATTTCGCCGCGGATTTGCCGACGGATTGACGATCGTCAATCCGTCGGCCAATAAGTCAGAAATAACAAACAGCCTATTTTCTAGTGATTTCAATAGAAAATACGGCTCGTCGTTCACACGACGCGTATTTCCGTGCCGGATTGCCGCCGCGGACTGACGACGGCAATCCGGCGGAAAAACAATGTGCATGTCAATTATTTACGGACGGATTCACCTCCTACAATGACTGGAGATGGTAAATCCGTTGGGAAATCAGTTACAAATACGTGCCACACTTAGTGGCACTTATTTGCAACTGATTTCAGAACGTATTTACGATCGGCAATCCGATGTAAATACGTTCTGAAATAAGCCGTGTGAACATAGCCTTAAAGCGCTTGGTGCAAGCCCTCATTAACTTTCGGCAGAGAAAACAGAAGGTAATCATAGCTCTCAAAGGGCTATGTATTACCGTATTTGCAGGCCAAACTTTGGACGTTTTGCAGCGCAAATATGCCGCAAAGTTCAGTTCACAAATATGACATGTGAACATACCCTTATTCTTATCTCAAATACATTGTGTAATAAAAATAAAAACAAATTCTCCCACCTCCAAAACAAATAGTCACATTTGTACCCTACACGGTACCTTCAAAACAAATAATCAAATTTGTACCCTACAAAGTAGCAATAAACACTAACAACTTGCACAAAGCATGCTCTCATTTAGCCACGTCAATAGAAAATGTAAGTAAAAAAACTTTTTGCAGAAGAAAAAATTATTCAGTCATTAAAAGGGGTTGTCTCACTACAAAGATTAGATAATTTAGAAATTATCAGCTCTGAATGCACACAGGTTTCTCTTGTTACCTCCCCCCAAAACGTCGTGCGCCATGCGCCACGCCCGCCTGTCGGGAATCGTTGCACTCCAAGATGGAGTAGCCAGGCTATGCGGTCGCAGCACTGTAACATGAAAATGCGTCTTTGATCCTGTCCAGCCTACTATGGAGTGTCATCATCACTAATCGCAAGTAACAAGTTGTTACCTTGGAAGTCTTGTATTTATTGGACTTTTAAATAAATGTTTGATACTTTTTGCAACTAATTAAGTCTGCCATTTATGTATTGACTGTCGCATCTGATAACAGGGACGACAGGTTGGGCCAGGAGGCAGTTTGAGAGCAGAGTGTATTATCTTACACAAGTAATTAGTCTCCTTTCTTTGAGCTCTGTAGTTCTAGATAACATCTCCAGCTCTCATGTCAGTGCTTTTAGAAGAGCTGTGAATGACAAGTTTACATGATAAACACTGCCACAGAAGCAGCTACAGCCTAACCAAGGAGAGACCGTATGAATGAATCTGAATCTGCTTTTGGCTCTGAAACAGCATGATGAAACAATCCCTTTAAGGCCCAAACAAGCCCTGTAAGTAAGGTTACTGAAAGCACATGTGAAGTCTGTATGCAAGTCTTACAAAACTTAGCTCTCAAGACCTAAACCCGTGACAATAATAGAACACTATGCAGATTACATAACCTTATACAACAGTGCATACAATAATGTCTTACACAATACAGGCTAGAATCCTGGTAATACAAAATTGGACTGGGTACACAGTGATGGACAAGTTATACCCATAACAGCACGCAATAGTAAATTGTGTAAAGGCAGGTTAATATTGTGAAATACTAGTCCTTTTCTGGCACTTCTTGTATTGATCTTTTTAGATAAAAAAAAACAACATGACAGACCCAAAAAGTGGAAAGCATGAAAGACGTTAGACACTCCAGCTCATTGCCAACGTAACATACCAAGATATCTCAACTTTAAGGGGTATTCCCATTTCACTGATTAAACGTATAGGCAAAGGTAACTAAAGGCCGTTACCAAATTTACTGCTGTTCTGATGTTGCCTCCTCCTAGAGTTAGAGAAGATTTAATCTCCTCCTTGTGCACATAAACTTCCTTAGTTACCGGCCACCTCTCTCTGCTCTACCTGGCTGCAGCTCTCCCTGCTCTCTCATCAGCCCCACTAAGCTTGTATACATTAGTTACTGTCCAACTTTAATCCCTTAGACTGCTGTAGCCTAGGGCAGAGATGATATGCCAATTAGGATGTGTGAGCATGAAGCTGACTGTGGCTCTGTGAAAGAGCATGGTGAGACAACCCCTTTAAAAGGATTTCAAATGTTTCACCCATGTAGCTGGGAAAACAAGTAATCACGTTAAAGGCAGTTAAGCAACTGATTGGCCAGATGTACTCTGTTGTATCATCCTTGTGAGCGCTACTGCTCAACCATGCATTAGAACAAAATTAGGTCCGAGTGGACACAATTAACCTGTTGTCAATCACATGTTCTCTCGCTATCTATATCCAGTTGTTTTAGGATGTCTTTGCAAAATTTGCAGTTGCACAGAAATTGTAGGGCATAGCTGGCTGTTAGCCGCAGCAAAGCTTGTCAGAAAAAGAGCTAGGATGGTTTACTGCAGTTCCTACCTTCTCAATTGTTTAATGAGTGCTGTCTATACAGCTCAGCCAGAAGCCTTCAGGCTTTCTACTTATCCACTCCTGCAATAAAGAGAACTTCAGATGCCGATGGGTCTCAACAGACCCAGATTAGCTTTGCAGTCAGTACTGGGGGCAGTATCTCCCCAGTAACTGGCTAACACACAAGCCCCAATTACAGGGGAAATCAGCAAAGAAATGATTTAAGAAAAAAAAATTCTCTAAAAACGATGAGGTGGACAAAAAGGTAACAGGACGGTGCTAAAGGACGGCAAAAGCATCAGACAAGTCAGGATTGACCCCTTTAACCCATCAAGTTAGATTTCCAAGTGTGCTCCTGCTCACAGGAATTGAGTTATTAAAGAGTGCAAAGAACTCTACAAGCATAATGCATCAAGCATCATATTATACAATTGAGCATGAATACTGTAACCATTAAAGGGGTTTTGCCACGATCTCATTTCATACCTCCTGCATCCAGCTCTTCAGCTGTGTGTGCTCAGAAGGGGGCGTGTGTGAAGGGTTTGAATTGCATATCGTATGACTGAGCAAGATGACATCACCAGGTCTTTCCTCTCTCTAGTCAAAAAAAGGTCTGTTTATGTAAAGCATTGTGAGTAGCTGAGCGGTAAAGTTTTTGCCTCCAGGCACAAGGGTCCTAGGTTCAAAACCCTGCAGGAACCCAACCTGTGTTTTTTTTTCTTTTTAATACACATACCTCATTGAGGTTTCTTTTTTATTTGCATTGTTTGACTAATTACTAAGGAGTACAGAGGACGGGAGTAGAGTGACAGCACCTGGGGTTTGAACATTCAGTAACTGCCTGAGAGGAGAGGTGATGTCGGAGCATGTGCGACCAGGACTGAGGAGCTCTCAGCCCTGGTCGTATCCCCTGGAGACGAGCTGTAAACAATGGATCACTAAAGGAGCAGCTAAGACAAAAATGGTGCAGAATTTTTAATAATGAATGGTGAAAATGTTTGTTTAATTTGCAAGCTTCTCGCGTCAATTTTACTTTGTGGCAAAACCCCTTTAAAAAAAAAAAAAAAAACAGTCAAATTACACTATTCAGAGAAGCTTAAAGGGGTTGTCTCACTACAAAGATAAGCTTTCAACATGTAGGGAACAGTAAATTATGTTTTCCAAATAGACTGCTTTGTATATTTTTCTTTGTTGAGAAGATAAAAGTGATTTTATCAGCTCTTAGTGCACTCCGGTTTCTCTAGGTTACCGACCTGCTCTTCTCTGCTGTTTGTTGTAACTGATAGCAAGGATGACATCCTGGCCCAGAATCGCTGGCAGCTTCAGTGTTACCTGATCTTACAAACAAAGGAGACTAATTACTTCTGTTTACTTTAGCTCTAAAACTTCTCTGGATTTTAGATAAACATTTCCTGGTCTTACATCAGAGTAATTAGCAGACCTTCGAATATGGAGCTGATTTGCTAATCACTGCCATAGAACCAGGCACAGCCTGACCAGGAAGTAACAGGATATAAAAATGAAAGCTGCTTTTACTCTATGAAACAGTGTGGTGAGACAACCCTTTAAAAAGTACTTTTTTCTTTTTTTTACCTTTGGAAAATACGTGGTCAGTCCCATGAATCAACTGTTTAATGTAAGGAATTGGTCAAATCTTTACTGTATAAAAAACAAAAAAAAAAAAAAAAACACAAACCAAACAATTATAGAAACATTAAAGGTTTGATTACATTGAAAACTTGTAACTATAAAATATATATATATATATTTATAACAACAATAACATCTTAGATTGCTGATAAATCGGAACATTTCCACATTATCATGATTTGTCACTGCCATGGTGTCCTTTGCGCTCACCCTTACATACAAAGAGATGCAGTTTAGAAAATAAATGTATCTACAGCAAAGCAGCTGAATCATTCTGTTAGAGATATTGTAACTTTTTTTTTTACTTTTTTTGACCAACGTAGAATGGCCGTTCTGAACCATTTACATTCAATAAAAAGGAAAAAAAACGGCACCAATCATTTTGTTAACTCCATCCCAGATTGAACTAAATATGAAGACATATTGTCCAAGTTACATCTGGTCATTGCTCAGTAGACCAAAAGATCAAGTATCTAAATCTCTAGGTTTCTAAAACCAAAAAAGTCTACAGAATTCATTCAGCAAACCTTCACCAGAATCTTATTCATTGAAAAAAACCAAGTCACAGCAAAAAAAACAAAAAAACAAAAAAAAAAACACTATCTGGGGCCGACGGCATAGGAAGCAGCAAGTTGGACCCCAACTACATTAGTTGCCACCAATGTATTTTTAGATTATGAGATAATCTAAAGGAGGCACACAAATTATCCCTGTAATGTCTAAAGGATAGTGAAGCAAAGTCTATGTGCTGTGTGGCACCTTCAAGTTTGTCTATTGACACTTTTATGGCCTTCTAACAGCCTACACACCCTCAACACCAGCGAGCCGACTAGGAGAGGCATACAGATCCTTAAATCACTTGTTATTCTGCCTCATCTAGGGCCTAGGCAGTAGTATTGAGCTATTATTGGATATAAAACCATGAAATGTTAGCTTTCATTGTGTAGGGAACGGTAAATCAAGAATGTCACAAAAATGCATTGCTCTTTTCAGATTGCCTTGGAAAGGAGATGAGAGATTTTATCTACTCTGAGTGCACAACAGTGTCTCTGGGTTACCATCCAGATCTCCATTTCTGATTAATCCGAGAGCAGGGAGTGACGCCACCATGGTCGGACAGAGCAGTGTCTATCTCTAACAGGAGTAGCTTGTTTACCTTTGAAAAGTACTTATTTTTCACTCCCTGGAGGTCTTTAGTTTTGTTTAACTACAGATTAAGAGTAAGTTGACGTAGCTCATTTTGACGCTGTTTTCAGCGCATTTCCTCGCCCAAAACAGCATCCAAAAAGCCTCCAAAACGCCCTCATTTTCATTGATTCCTATGTAAAACAGCATTGTACCTCACACAAGATAAGGTTTTTACATGCGTTATATGCACTTCTTTGGAAACTGTTTTGGGCATGGAAAAAAAATAAGTGTCATGTCAATTCTTGAAGCTTTTTCAGTGAAAATGCCCATGGGAGTCAATGGACAGCTTCAAAACCTCATCCAAAATCTTAGCACGGTTTTTAATTCAGTTCTGTTTTTGCCCTATTAATTTGCATGGGTGTTTCAAAAAGAAAACAGTGTTGGAAAACCTTGTCTGGTTTTTGAAACGGATTTAGACACAGAAAATTCAGCGTCCTAAGGGTATGTTCACACGGCGTAATTTCGGCTCGCATTTCGCCGCGTATTTGTGCTCAATACGCTGCGACATGCACGCTGCAATAACGGTAATCCATAGCTCTCATAGACCGCTATGGATTATGCCTCGTCCCCCCCTTGCGTACAATACGATCGTACTGTACGCGCGGGGAGATAAGTGAAATGTCAATGATTGCGCGCGGCGCGCAATCTATGTCAATGGGGCCGGCGGGCTGCCGCCCCACCTCCCCCCGTGCTTCGGAAGTACACGCTGATCAGCGCGACTCCCAAAACACCTGGCGTATTGCAGCGCATACTGTATGCGCCGCAATTACGCTGTGTGAACATACCCTAAATCTCCTGTAATTACGTCACTGTAATGATCAACTAGTTATAGAGGCGCTTAATACACTAATCACTACTATAGAACCAACCACAGCCTGACCAGGCAGTGTAAGTCTGAAGCTGACCTTGGAAAACCAAATTGTACGGTTACCTTAGCGCAGTGCTTACAACAAAATATTACAATGACTGTGGAATGTTTGGCCTTGTTGATTGCAAGGTATGTGGTGTTTAGTTTAATAAAAAAAAAAAATTTTTAAAAACCCACACATGCAACAAAGAAAAATACTCCACCAAAAAAAAAAAAAAGAAAATGACCCAGTCATTCCGGTAGTCCACAGTTCTCATAGTGAACTATGGATTATGTCTCCTCTCCCTGCTCGGCGAATACGCCGAGGGGGGAGATAATTGACATGTGAATTACCAGCGGCATATACACGCCGCTGGTAATACAGGTCTATGGGCCGGCGAGGCGCCGGCCCCCCGCTCCCTCCTCCGCCCCACCCCCACGGCTTAATTGCGTCCCGCAATTAAGCCGTGTGAACCTAGCCTAAGGGTTTGCTCACACATGTCTGGCAATCCGGAGCTACCTCAGGTGGGAATGCTGGATACATTGCACAGAAGGCCCTCTCACTAAAATGGAGCATGGCGTCACATACAGTTGAAGCCAGAAGTTTACATACACTATACAAAAAGACACATCTGCATGTTTTTCTCACTATCTGACATGAAATCAGAAAAAACCTTACCCGATTTAGGTCAATTAGGATTGCCAAAATTGAGATTTGTCAAATGCCAGAATAATGAGAGAATTTTTTAAGGCACTTTTATTACTTTCTGCAAAGTCAAACGTTTACATACATTTCATTAGTATTTGGTAGTATTACCCTTAAACTGTGTGACTTGGGTCAAACGTTTTGGATATCCTTCCACAAGCTTCTCACAATAGTTGGTAGGTAATTTTGGCCCATTCCTCCTGACAGAACTGGTGAAACCGAGCCATTTTTGTAGGTCGCCTTGCATGTACCTGCCTTTTCAGCTTTGCCCATAAATTTTCAATAGGATAGAGATCAGGGCTTTGTGATGGCCACTCCAAAACATTGACTTGGTTATCCTTAAGTCACTTTGTAACAGGGCAGTGGAGTTGGTAAGCCAAAGCTTTGATTCCAACTCCTCAATTTCCTTGACTTCTGATTGGTAACATCAGGCTTTTTATCACTTTATGATACAATAATCAAGCTATTCAGGTAGAACATACACTGACAAGCAAAATGGTAACAATGTCTTGACTTTCAGGCTCCATATCTTACCATCAACTACAGCTTTGTACATGAGGCTACCATCATTTTATAGACAATCATCTTACCTATCTTATAGATAAATTTGACTTGCAAGTATTTAGCATTTGCTTAGTTCTGCAGATTTTGTCAACTAACTACATTGTTACCGTTTGGCACCTAAAATCAAAATGTTAATTTTGATTATTTTGTTAGTATTTGGTAAATCTTCCTTTGGCTTTCAATAGTGCCTGAATCCTTCTGGGCTCTGTATCAGATTCAATTATGTCTTGAACAAAATCTGATTTCAGGTCTCTTCTACACGTTCATAATGTTGGTGCATTGGACTTGGGTACAAATACAGCTTTTTCTTCAAATCTACCCACAAGTGTTCAATTGGGTTGAGGTCTGGAGACTGTGGAGGCCAATATAGCAACTCTACTTCATTGTCCTTGAACCATTCCTTCTCCAACCTTGATGTATACTTTGGGTTGTTGTCCTGCTGGAACACTGTTGTCCTTTTCATACCCATAGTACTAGAGTATATGAAGTAACTCATCTCCTAAGATACTCACATATAGCTCAGCATTGAGATCACCATCAATCCTGGTCAAGTATCCAACATCTTTGGCTGTGAAACAACCCCCTATCATCAGGCTTCCTCCACCGAACATAATGTGTGTTGCATGGCGCTTGAATGCACGTCTGTGATCTCACTCTTACAAAGCATACGAGCCACCTCCACTGCCGTGTCTGTCGCGTTAGAACGGATAGACCTGGTGATGAGCCAACTTGTTGACTCTGGTATTTTGCCTGGACGTTCACCTCTTGACTTCTGAATGGATGGACTTAATTTTTTATTCATATAGCTGTCATGGCCTCACATGATGCAGTTTGGCAATTTTCTTGGCCGAGAGACGCTATCGATGAGCTGGGGTGATACAGTTTCTCCTATCTTAGGAAATCATCTTCATGGCTGCTCAAATGATTGACCTTTCACTTGGGAATCAGCCTAATAACACACTGCACTATTAGGGAATGTGAGAACAGGTTGTAATTTGTGGTATACAAGAAGAAAAAGATTGTCCCACCACCTGGAGCAAAACAGTAGCAATGCAGTTACATGACAAAAGTCTGTAGAACTAAGGATATGCTAAATAGTTGCAGGTCAAAGTTTTGTAGAAGATAGCCAACATGATTGTCTATAAAATGAAGGTAGTCTCACTTATAAGCTGTAGTAGATCATGAGCTATGGAGCCTGAAAATCAAAAGTTCAAAACATTGTTGCCCTTTAGCTTGTTGGTGTAAAATATATTTTTTGGCTACAACTTTAGAACACAAAACTTGAAAAAAATGTAAATATGCAAAACACTGCAGTAAGTGGGAAAAAAAACAGTTTTAAGAAAAGCCCCATCCCTAATAACATTTGTGGAGTGAGCCTATGAATTTGTTCTGAGAAATCGTATTGCCTCCATCAGATCCTCCTTCATAGATGACATCAAATCTGCTCTCATTATTTCCAGGCTAGAGAACCAGGGGCATAGATATATGGAGTGCAGAGTTAGCAGTCGCTACCAGGCCCTGCAACCTGAGGGTGCCCAAAAGCCACATAGGAAGACACCAGTATTATATTTAGCACATAATAGTTGGGAGACCCGATTTAACTTTTTGCACTGGGGCCCAAGAGCTTCAAGTTATGCCTCTGTAGAGAACGGCCTCTCTACACTAACTTGGGTTGGTGGCAAAGCGGTGACCACATGGGCAACATCTCTAACAATGTCCGAGTATAAAAGAATTGTCTCATGCATAGTCAGTTCTGATGAACGGTTGAACTTTTCTACTTCTTTGAAAGCAAGTGAAAAATTTTGCTGAAATTTGGTCAAACTGTTTGCCATGGGAGCAGAATCTTTTCCCCTACTTTTCAAAATTTAAACTCCTCATCTGATGAGGCTGAAGATATGGTAACAGTAGCACTGGCAAGACCCAATTCCTCTTGGCACTGCACTGAACTGTACCAATTTATTATATATTTTGGTAGTCGGTCGATTTTATAACGACTCCTGCAAAACAGGGACCGACTCCACTCTACAGCCCTGCTTTGTAACCAGCTTGGCTGTATGCTTCGGGTCATTGTCCATTTGGAAGACCCATTTCCGCCCAAGCTTTAACTTCCTGGCTGATGTCTTGAAATGTTGCTTAGGTATTGCCACATAATCTTCTTTCCTCATCATGCCATCTATTTTGAGAAGTGCACCAGTCCCTATTGCAGCAAACAACCCCACAACATGATGCTACCACCCAGTGTTTCACAGTTGGGATGGTGTTCTTAGGCTTCCAAGCATCTCCCTTTTTCCTCCAAATGTAATGATGGTCATTATGGCCAAATCGCTCAATTTTAACTTCGTCAGAGCACAGGGCATGTCTCCAAAAATTCAAGTCTTTGTTCTTGTGTGCAAACATTAATCTGGCTTTTAGGTTTCTTTTGGAGTGATGGATTCTTCGTAGCAGAGTGGCCTTTTAGTCCATGTTGATACAGTACTCGTTTCACTATGGATAATGACACAATCTTACCAGCTTACGCCAGCAATGTCACAAGGTCTTTTGATGGCTGGAAATTCCCATTTTGCTTGTACTTGGCTATAATTGTTTGTACAGATGAATAATGCACCTTCAGGTATCTATAAATAGACTTTCCCATGATGTTACAGCCAGAAGCAGTATATGTTCTGTTGTGCATTAAAATACATCCACAGGTGCGTCTAACAGAAAAATGGCTCGATAATAGACTGAACCCAATAGGAGGCAACACAAGCCCCAGTGCTATTTGTAAAAGATAAAACAGGTGCCGATAACTAGAAGCTCACACACCCAACAACTAGGGGAGCAACTGAATGATGATAAACTGCACAATAAGTACGTACCAGTTCACACCAGTATGTGAAAAAGTCAAAGCATATCACATGGTGAGACTGCACAAATACCGATAAGACAACCACTCACGCCTTCTATATATGAGGAGGGTGGCTGCTGGTATTATAATTGCATATAGATAAGGCGATACAAAGGGTGCCATTTATACAGATGCATGTGGTACACCATGCTGGCTTACAGCCTATGATGCCTCTACTATTCGATTGAGCAGGCTGCACACCACTTTTGTCTCTAATTAACTCAGATGTTGCCAATAAAGCTATCAGAAGCCTCCAAAGACATGACATCATCATATGGGCTGTCCCAAATTGCTTCAAGGCATAGTAATCCTGGTGTATGTAAACTTTTGACTTTGCAGAAAGTAATAAAAAATGCCTTAATAATTATATTTCATTATTCTGGCATTTGGCAAATATAAATAATTTTGGTAATCCTAATTGACCTAAACCGGGTTAGGTTTATTCTGATTTCATGTCAGATAGTTAGAAAAAGAAGCATTTGTGTCTTTTTATATAGTGAATGTAAACTTCTGGTTCCCCACTGTATATAGGCACTATGTCTGACCTGTCAATTTGCCAGCTCTAAAAGTGCTATATACAACATTTTTGGAATTAGCACAACCACATCAAAGGGAAATTATACTGGATTGACAGACCTATTTGAATGTCCGCTAAGAAGTTGACTACAGTAGAAACTATTAAGCCCGCTTGACACAAAAAAATAAAGACGACTGAATACATAATATTTCAGTGGTAGCCTTACCAGATATTTGCACACAAACAGCCTAACAGTCAAAGCCAGAAGAGCACTTCCGGCCAACCTAAAAATGCGGAAAGAGTCCAATTCCTCCACTCCACTACCATTTTCAGGAGCAGGCTTGTCACTACTGAGCTGGTTTCTGAGTTTCATGGCTTCATCAAATCTAGTTATGTATTGGTTCAAGCCTTGTGGTGTGGACTCCAAAGTAACATCTGTTCTGTTTCGTAGGCCATTACTGTCTTTCTTGAACTCTGAATGCTTGCTCAAGTCTGTTTTTTCCAATGTGTATGACTCCATACCATCTGCACTGCCAAATGGGTGATCGCTTGAGGTGCCATTGTCTTCAGCAACAATGGTTCCCCGCTTCATTAAAGATGGTTGCAATGGGAGAGAGTCTGGTTTATTAAGTTGTTCCATTCGAAGCTCTTCTATGGAGGAAAAAAAAAAAAATTAAACACATGAACATGTTTCCTTAAAGAGTTTCTTTACATGAAAACATTTGTTATATTACTAAATTTATATTAATAAACATGTACAAATTATTATACAACTAAAAGAAAAAAAACAGCTTTCTTCAATGGTAGAAGGGAAAATCATGTGAATAAATGCTCGAACAGTGTGAAATATGTTCAAAAGAAATCCAGTCCCAAAGAGCTCATTTTAGTGACCCTAGCAAGTATGCCTTCTTGATTGCATTCATGTCCTTGGAAGACATATTCTTAGTCTTTCAAGACTAAAACCTGGACCTTCATCTACATTGTAAACTTTATTTTTGTAATTCTCAAAGGTGATTTTCATTTCTTAAGTCTATCCAATTTTAACAATTTTTTTGTACCTGCAGGATTTTTTTTTTTAAATTTACAAACCACAAGACATTTTCTTTTGTTTTACTAGTTCTATAAAGGAGGGAAAAAAAATACACAAATATTTTAATGTTTTTAAGGGCCCTTCACACCTAGATTTTCATAAAAAATTTTCACCCAAAAATAGGCATCAAAATCTGAATGCTTTTTTCTTTTTCCCCCTAACATATATGGATACACATTAAAAAATGCACATGTGCATATTTTTGGTGCATAAAAAAACCCATGGGAGGCTTTTGGGGAGAGAAACACCATACATGGTCAGGAAAACACTATACCTACAGCATCTTGCATGCAGTAGGGAGGGTTTTATCACACGCACAAATACTTTAAAACATTAGCAGTTTTGAAAAAAACTGTAACCTAGCCTTCTCTATCTAGGCAATATAGCACTAGGACGTTTTAAAAGAGTGTACCACTCAAGTCTTACAAGCAAAAAACAAATTTAAAAAAGGGATTGTGTCGCAATTTTTAATTCAGTAATGTGTGTTTTCTATAACCTTTTTTATTATCAGTTGCAGCAATTTTCAGTGAGAGCTTCCATGGAGAGATATTACTGATACTTGAGTGTACAGTACAGAAAACTGCCCTCTTCAGAGGCAGCTCTGTAATGTGCGATTGCATGACGCACAGGAAACAGCTGTAAACACTGTGCATAAGCCACTACAGACTTCTCCCGTCTGATTCTATTCAGCTTAGAGCCCTCACAGCCTCTCCCTGCCGTAACCTCATCATACCCTAGTGTCTGCAGGTCACAGCAGACAGCCATGATTGTGGAGCCCAGAGGAGCAGCTACTGAACGTCTGCTCAGCCGCTCTGTGCTCCAGCAAGGCTTGCAAGAGAAGCAGCAGAGTTGGATGGTTCTATCTTATCAACTCTGCAGACAACTGTCCGACTCGTCCTCGTTCCCAATAAAGTGATCATGCTTTTGTCGCTAACGATTCCTGCGCAATTCAAGATTTTTCCGCTAATAAAGTTCTCTCGCTTCTGAAGCTAAAAATAACGGATTTTGGTGGCCAAACCCGTTTCGTGACTGGTGCCCTCAGTCACCAACAAAATAGTGATTCAGTGGCTACAGAGACTACAATCCACATCCCCCTCCTTATGCACGCTGTATTTCATCCTCTTTGTAAATGAACAAAGATTTTTTTTTTCTTGGATGTGCTCTCTCTGGTGGCTAAGAGTGGGAAATATTGAAAATTATTATGTATTTTTTTTAATATTTACCACAAATTAAAAGAAAAAAATTGCCAAAAATGAACACGCTATTTCATTAATAAAAAAAAAAAAAATTTTGATGACAGATTCCCTTTAATTTCACTGTCACAGAACAAGATTAGGCTGTCGAAATTATGTCAAGGAACTGTGCACAGGAGCAGGCAATGCAATCAAAAAAGAGAAGGTAACATGGCAGGCACTATGCCACTAACCAGAGAACGTATTCACAGAAAATTACAGTATTTAAATCAGTACAACAAACATATTTATGTGTGCATTTTTTGTGCGTAGACCACATGTAATCATTTCAGTCTGATAAGGCTGCATTCACATTACATCACCCATTGAGCCTCTGTTTGGAGCCAGTGTCAGCACTTCCATCACATTTGATGCTAATAGTAACACGGCACGCGACACTACTTTCCCCATGAAAGCTAAGACAACTCAATATAAGTCATCTAGGTCATAGTTGCTGTCAGAACGGAAAGCCTGAGGGCACTAACAACTATCAACAGAGATAGATTACTATGGCTTTGGTGTACTGCGTAAACCAAAATAGTAATTGAATTAAAAAAAAAAAAAAAAGTGCTCAAGGTAGAGAGCAAAAAATAATAATAATTTTCTCAGGTATATTACTTTGGGTCATTTAAAAAAAAAAAAAAAAAAAAAAAAAAACATAGTATGGTATTACTGCAACCATAGCATAATGATGAAAAAGTTAAATAATAAAAAAAAAAACTTTAAGAAAATTTCAGTGAATTAAGTTTCATTGAAAATTCAATTTTGCAAAAATAATGGCAAGCATAAAAAAGTTATGTCTCTTGGAATAAGATTTTGTCCTGAAAATATGCTGGTGCTTGGAAAGTTAAAACATTTACTGTAAAATACTATTTTTCTTCCACAGACTTCTATCTAATTAATGAAATTAAAATTAAACACAAGAGATTACCTAAACTGATGTTGGGCAGGCAAGACCACAGTCATTTAATAAACCACAGAACTACCTGCAATAAATAGGTAACAGTGCAATTTATAACAGACCCTAATTGATTATACATTTATGGCATAATTGTACAATGCACCAGGAATAATCATGGATAACCCCTTAACGTCACTGCCAGTTTTGACCTCTAGGACAGAGGCCCATTTTCCAAATCTGACATGTGTCACTTTAAGTGGGAATAACTTTTTGAATGGTTTTATCTACGAGATTCAGAGCAATTTTCCTAATGACACATTATGCTTTAAGTAATACATTCTGGTCCATACAATCCTTATTTGTTAAAAATATTAAAATGTTGTGAAAATTTGGAAAAATTTGCAATTTTCAACGTCTCGGGGTGTAATTGCGCTGCAATACGCCCGAATTATGGCCTGCCAATACGCTAATTCATAGCTCTCATTGGGAGCTATGATTATCAGTCATTTACCCCAATGCATATTGCACACCGGGAGAAAGAAATGACATGTCTCTTCTTCCCAGTGCTGGGGAAAGTGAAAGTCTATGGGAGCCAACCAGGGTTGTGGAGTCGGAGCCTATTTTGCAGGAGTCGGAGTCATCATAAAATGGACCGACTCAGACTCCTGCAAAATATATAATTAGTTGGTCCAGTTAGTTCGATGCAGTGCAAAGAGCAAGAGGAATTGGGTCCGGCCAGTGCGACTGCTCCCATATCTTCAGCCTTATCGCATGAGGAGTGTAATTGATGACATGGAGCAGGCAAAGCGCTGCCCCAGGGGAAAAGATTCTGCTCCCAGAGCAAACAGGTTTCAGCAACATTTTTCACCTGTTCTCAAAGAAGTAGAAGAGTCCAACCATTCATCAAAACTGACTGTGGCTGAGGCAATTCCTTTATACCCTGACATTGTTAGAGATGTTGCCCCTGTGGTCACCGCTTTGCCCTAAACCCAAGTTAGTATAGAGAGGCCGTTCTCTAGCCTGGAAATAATTAGATCAGATGTGAGGTCATGTATGCAGGATCTGATGGAGGCGATACTATTTCTCAGAACAAATTTAGAGACTCCACAAATGTTCCTGCAGTGTTTTGCATATTTAAAAAAAAATTTTGTGTCCTAAAGTCATGTCCAATAAATATATTTTACACTGATAAGCAAAATGGTAACAATGTTTTGAACTTATGACTTTCAGGCTTCAGATCTCACCCTCCACTACAGCTTTGTACATGAGGCTATTGTAATTTTATATGCAGTCATCTTAGCTATCTTATACATAAGTTTGACTTGCAAGTATTTAGCATCTGCTTAGTCCTGCAGATTCATTCCTGTAACTGCATTGTTACTGTTTTGCTCCTAAAAATCAAAATGTTCATTTTTATTGTTAGTATTTGGGAAATCCACCTTTGGTTTTCAATACTGCCTGAATCCTTCTGGGCTCTGAATCAGATTCAATCACATCTTGACCAAAATCTGATCCCAGATCTCTTCTACACATTCCCAATGTTGGTGCAGACTGGACTTGGATACAAATACAGCTTTGTCTTCAACTCTATCCACAAGTGTTCAAAAGATCAAAACATTGTTACTCTTTTGCTTGTCAGTGTCTGTTCTACCTAAATAGCTTGATTATTGTACCATAAGGTGATAAACAGCCTGATGTTACCATTTTACTACAGTAAAGTTATCACTTAAACATGCACCATGTATGAGGGAGTTAGGAGTCGGAGTCGGGAGTCTGGGAAATTGAGGAGTTGGAGTTGGGGCTTCGGCTTGCCGACTCCACAGCCCTGGAGCCAACACAGAGCATTTTAGAAGTACGCGCTGACCAGCACTTTTTTTTGTAGATTTTAAATTTTAATCCATTATTTACTGAAAAACAATACAAGTTAACAGGGAAACGCAACGCAATATTCATTCCCATGATTCTGCCATTTTTAGAAATATACCATGTGTCCCTAATGCACTTTGACTCCACCACAAGTCTCAGAAAGAATGAGCATCTACTGTATTTTGGGGTCTCCTTTTCAGAAGAATTGTTTTAGGCATCATTAGGGTATATTCACACGACTGACTCAAAGCCAATTCTGGTGTGGATTCAGCTCTGAATCTTCCTCAGAATCCACATCCAGTCTGACTGCAATACTCATTCTAAGGATTCCAATGTAAAATCTGCATCGTTTGATTTATTTTCAGTGCTAAAAAAAAGTACGGACGTCAATTCTTGAGGCCGATTCTGCGCTGAAAATGTCCATAGAAAACAATGGAAAGTCTAAATTCTGCGTCCAATCGACATCATACAAAAAGTGTGGTGAGGATTGGACACAGATCCATGCCTAAAATCTGCTTGGCAGAATAACGCCTTAAAGGGGTTGTCTCGCTACAATGATTGGGTTTTAATTAAAAGATCTTTAAAAAACAAGCAGCTTTGCAATATATGTTCATTACAAATGTCCTACTGATTTTGAGCTAGCCCTGTTCATAGGAGTGCATCAGCTCCTCAAATCTCTATAGCAGCCGACCTGTTGATCCTTATCTTACTGGCTGTCAGGTCTGAATGACTCATCACCTTTGAAGACAGGTCGGAGCAGAGAGCCCCTCCCGCACAGAATGCTTCTGTAGTGGAGGGAAGGGGAGGGAGGACTCTGGCTTCTATGTCTGTGCTGCCTGGATTAACCCTGTGTGTGCCTGCTTCCTCCTGCTCTCTACACAGATTGAGCAGAGATTAGGCTGATCAATAGATGTGACAGCAGTGACCCTGTGTGTTACTATAATCATGATGTCTGTGGAGCTGTAACTATAATAATACTATACAGATCAGGGAGGCTTGTGAACAGTTCATGCTGTGCTGTACTAGGGACACATCCTGAGTAACACTTTGCAGCTTCCCTGCCTCTGTTCTGAGAGGGTTTGTTTGTTGTTGCTGGAGATGTGGAGATATGTAAGCTAAGCAGATGTGGAGATATGTAAGCTGTTCTGCTATTAGCAATCATAGACCTCTCTAGGCAGGCACACACAGGGTTAACTCTGGCAGCAATCCCCCTGCCCCCCCCTGCTGTATAGAAGTTACGGGCGGATCGCTGCCTGTGTGCTGAGGGGAGGGGGGAAGAGGGAGGGGGGAAGAGGCAGAGAAGCTAGCATGCCCCTCAATTCAACTCCCATTCACAGACAGAGGCTGAAAGCTATTAATGAGACAACTCCTTTAATAAAATTAGCAATTTCTGACGAGAATTTGAGGACAGTTTTTAAGCAGCCAAAATTCCATGCTTACTGCTCCTGAACTCCTCATCAAATCATCGTCAGAAATTTCAAGTGAGGATTCAACGCTGAAATTTTCAGCTCCTAAATCAGCTGTGGTAACGTAACCTAATAAGCTTGCGGATATAGCGTTTTACTAATTTTATAGAATATAAATGCTTTTGTGAAAAATTGCATTTTTATATCGTCATATTCTGAGAGACATTTTCATTGGTATCATTATAGCGCTCATATGACACTTTGATCAAGATTTTTGGGAGGTAGGATGAACAAAATACAGCAATTCTGGTAGTGTTTTTTATTTTTATTACAGCGTTTACTGTGCGGTTTAAATGACATAGCAGGTCTTCATGATTACAACGATAATTCTTTCGTGTGTGGATTTTACTGCTTTTGCACAATAAAAACACGTATTTGCATTGCCTTAGCCTGACAGACATAACATCTTTATATTCTATATAAATTATATTTTATACATTTAACAGCGCTATTGTGCTTTTTTGATTTCTTTTTTTTTACAGCACTAACCATGTAGTCTATATGATGTTAGTTTTACTTCGTGGGGCAACACTACTACAGCGATACCTAATTTATGTTTTTTTTTATGTTGTAGCACTTAAAGTAAAATGTTTTATTGTGTAAAACAATGTTTATGCATAGCTACAGTGGGGAGAAAAAGTATTTAGTCAGCCCCCAATTCTGCAAGTTCTCCCACTTAAAAAGATGAGAGAGGCCTGTAATTGACATCATAGGTAGACCTCAACTATGAGAGACAAAATGAGAAAACAAATCCAGAAAAATCCCATTGTCTGATTTGGAAAGAATTTATTTGGGAAATTATGGTGGAAAATAAGTATTTGGTCAATAACAAAAGTTGATCTCAATACTTTGTTATATATCCTTTGTTGGCAATGACGGAGGTCAAACGTTTTCTGAAAGGGGTTGTCTCGCTACAATGATTGGGTTTTAATTAAAAGATCTTTAAAAACAAGCAGCTTTGCAATATATGTTCATTACAAATGTCCTACTGATTTTGAGTTATCCCTGTTAGTAGTAGTGCATCAGCGCCTCAAATCCCTATAGCAGCTGACCTGTTGATCTTTATCTCACTGGCTGTCAGGGCTGATGACTCATCACCTTCTGAATACAGGTCAGAGCACAGAGCCCCTCCTGCACAGTATGCTTCTGTAGTGGAGGGAGGTGGAGGGCTCTGGCTTCTGTGTCTGTGTAGCTGGATTAACCCTGTGTGTGCCTGCTTCCTCCTGCTCTCTACACAGATTGAGGAGAGCAGAGGTGAGGCTGATCAATAGATGTGACAGCAGTGACCCTGTGTGTTACTATAATCATGATGTGTCTGTGGAGCTCTGGCTATACTAACAGAACAGATCAGGGGGGCATGTGAACGGTTCCTATCTCTCCCTGCTCTGCTGTATTAGTGACACATCGTGATTATAGTAACTCACTTCACAGCTGCCCTGTGTCTGTTCCGAAAGGGTTTGTTGTTGCTTGAGATGTGGAGATTTGTATGCTAAGCAGGGGGTATAGGAACACATGCATCCCCTCTGCTCTGCTACTAGCAATCACGGCTTCACAGACCTCTCCACGCTCATAGATCAGCCCTCTCCCTGTTGTCTCCTGACTGTGTAGAGAAGCAGCAAGAGCCTGCAGCAGACCTAGGCAAGCACACACAGGGTTAACTCTGGCAACAAACCCCCTCGCCATCCCCCTGCTGTATAGAAGGAGAGCTGTGTGCTGAGGGGAGGAGGAGGGGAGAGGGAGGAGAAGAGGCAGACAAGAAGCACGCCCCTCAATTCAAAAATCCTATGCTAACAGTGACATTGAAGTAGGCTGAAAGCCTGTCGTGAGACAACTCCTTTAAGTCTTCACAAGGTTGGCACACACTGTTGCTGGTATGTTGGCCCATTCCTCCATGCAGATCTCCTCTAGAGCAGTGATGTTTAGGGGCTGTCGCTGGGCAACCTGGAATTTCAACTCCCTCCACAGGTTTTCCATGGGGTTGAGATCTGGAGACTGGCTATGCCACTCCAGGACCTTGAAATGCTTCTTACAAAGCCACTCCTTCGTTGCCCTGCAAGTGTGCTTGGGATCATGGTCATGCTAAAAGACCCAGCCATGTTTCATCTTCAATGCCCTTGCTGATTGAAGGAGGTTTGCACTCAAAATCTCACGATACATGGCCCCATTCATTATTTAATGTACACGGATCAGTCGCCCTGGTCCCTTTGCAGAGAAACAGCCCCAAAGCATGATGTTGCCACCCACATGCTTCACAGTATGTATGGTGGTCTCTGGATGCAACTCAGCATTCTCTCTCCTCCAAACTCGACGAGTTGTGTTTCTACCAAACAGTTCTACTTTGGTTTCATCTGACCATATGACATTCTCCCAATACTCTTCTGGATCATCCAAATACTCTCTAACAAACTTCAGACGAACAGGACATGTACTGGCTTAAGCAGGGGGACACGTCTGACACTGCAGGATCTGAGTTCCTGCCGGGGTAGTGTGTTACTGATTGTAGCCTTTGTTACGTTGGTCCCAGCTCTCTGCAGGTCATTCACTAGGTCCCCCGTGTGGTTCTGAGATGTTTGCTCCCTGTTCTTGTGATAATTTTGACCCCCACAGGGTGAGATCTTGCGTGGAGACCCAGATGGAGGTAGATTATCAGTGGTCTTGTATATCTTCCATTTTCTAATTATTGCTCCTACAGTTGATTCCTTCACACTAAGCTGCTTGCCTATTGCAAATTCAGCCTTCCCAGCCTGGTGCAGGGCTACAATTTTGTTTTTTTGTGTCCTTCGACAGCTCGTTGGTCTTCACAATAGTGGAGTTTGGAGTGTGACTGTTTGAAGTTGTGGACAGGTGTCTTTTATACTGATAAGTTCAAACAGGTAATAAGTGAAGGGCAGAGGAGCTTCTTAAAGAAGTTGTTACAGGTCTTTGAGAGGCAGAAATCTTGCTTGTTTGTAGGTGACCAAATACTTATTTTCCACCATAATTTGCAAATAAATTATTTCCAAATCTATGTGATTTTCTGGATTTGTTTTCTCATTGGTCTCTCATAGTTGAGGTCTACCTGTGATGTCAATTATAGGCCTCTCATCTTTTTAAGTGGGAGAACTGGTACAATTGGTGGCTGACTAAATACTTTTTTCCCCCACTGTATATTCCAATAGCCATAATTTAATTTTCCCATGTAAGGAACTGTGTAAGGGCTATGTGGGACGAGCTGATGTATCTATTGGTATCATTGTAGGTTTTTAATGACATTTTGAACACTTTTTATTCCATTTTACGTGCAGCGAGATAAATGAAAAATCGCAATTCTGCCATTGTGTTTTTTCCCTTTACAGCGTTCACCATGTTGCTTAAATAACGTGACAGATTGATAGGCTAGGTTGTTATGCACACGAAGATACCAAATTTTTTAATTTTGGATCTTTTTGGGGTAATTGGCTTATGTAATGGAAAAAGGGTGATGTACATGTTTGAATTAATTTTTTTTTCTTTTTTGTTTTTTTTTCTTGTTCCTATAGATGTGTCTCAGCGATCCTTAAATTGCTATTATAATACATAGCAGGATATGACTGTACTGCTATGTACTGCAGCTGCCCACGGGCGAGCGTGGGGACCTCACAGGCAACCCAGAAGCCTTTTTAAGGCTTCCGGGTTGCCATCAGCAACCTATGATCGCGTGGCAAAGTGCCGATAGAGACAAAGGGAGCCCCCTCCCTCTGTCTTTCCTCTTAGATGCATGGTTGCAATTGACAGCAGCATTTAAGAGGTTAGTTGGTTGCATGACTGCACATGAAGTCAGCTATATTATACAGTTGGTTCCGTGCGCTCATTATGTGGGCTCTGCTTGTGAGCCAATTATGACGATTATGACCAACCAGTACATCAATTTGCTTACGTCATATGTCGGCAAGAGCTTAAAAGGGTTTGTTTCCACAAAGCAAAATTCCCTTTGGAGGCCAGCTCGTAGTGCTCTACAAGGCATCTTCAGTGAATGGGGAGAGGGCTGCACTTGCGCAGCTTCCACCCACTTATGTCTATGAGAGTCCCGAATACAGCCAAGCACATATGCTTGGCGATGTCTGGAGCTCACCATTTACTGAGGACGCCTTCTAGAGAGTTATAAACCAGCCTCCAAAGGGGATTTTGCAATTGTGGTCAGCAACTAGCCAACTGTGGTGTCTGGCTCTCCTCTAATGCATATGTATACTATTCTCCATCTTGTGCTGGAAAAAATACCAGAACAAGAACTACCGCCAATACCAAGAACAGGAGTCAAATCGCGGCAGCTGAGGGAAAGACAGAAGGAGAGAGCTCAGTGATGTTATCGCGGCTGCCAATGGCTTCCCTAGCAACACGCTGTCTGTGACGTCAATACGCCTCCCCCTTAGGGCATGGTCGGGCATAGCGATTGACAGTTTCCATGGATAGCAATACTGCTATACATGGTAACCGTGAACTAAGGATCACTGACACAAGTCCCCTATGGGGACAAGTAAGAAAAGTAAAAATGTGAAAGTGCAAAAAAGTAAAACACACAATAATAAGATAAAAAACATGTTCACCTCCCTTTTCCCCTTAACAAAATCGCCCCAGAAAAGCGAAAAAATAAATCAATCACACATATTTGGCCAGGGCTGTGGAGTCGGAGTCGGTGGCTATTTTGCAGGAGTCGGAGTCGTCATACAAGGGACCGACTCCGACTCACAAAATATATAATAAGTTGGTCCAGTTAGTTCGATGCAGTGCAAAGAGCAAGAGGAATTGGGTCCGGCCAGTGCTACTGCTCCCATATCTTCAGCCTTATCACATGAGGAGTGTAACTGATGACATGGAGCAGGCAAAGCGCTGCCCCAGGGGAAAAGATTCTGCTCCCAGAGCAAACAGGTTTCAGCAACATTTTTCACCTGTTTTCAAAGAAGTAGAAGGGTTTAACCATTCATCAAAACTGACTGTGGCTGAGGCAATTCCTTTATACCCCGACATTGTTAGAGATGTTACCCCTGTGGTTATTGTTTTGCCCCCAACCCTAGTTAGTGTAGAGAGGCCGTTCTCTAGCCTGGAAATAATGAGATCAGATGTGAGGTCATGTATGCAGGATCTGATGAGGCGATACTATTTTTTCAGAACAAATTCAGAGACTTCACAAATGTTCCTGCAGTGTTTTGCATATTTATAATTTTTTTGTGTCCTAAAGTCATGTCCAATAAATATATTTTACATGACAAGCAAAATGGTAATAATGGTTTGAACTTGTGACTTTCAGGCTCCATATCTCACCATCCACTACAGCTTTGTACATGAGGCTACTGTAATTTTATATACAGTCATCTTACCTATCTTATAGATAAATTTGACTTGCAAGTATTTAGCATCTGCTTAGTTTATAGTTTTGCTCCTAAAAATCAAAATGTTACTTTTTATTATTTTGTTAGTATTTGGTAAATCCACCTTTGGATTCTGGACTCTGGATCAGATTCACGCAGGTCTTGATCAAAATCTGATCCCAGGTCTCTTCTACACATTCCCAATGTTGGTGCGGACTGGACTTGGATACAAATACAGCTTTTTCTTCAACTCTACCCACAAGTGTTCAAAAGATCAAAACATTGTTACCCTTTTGCTTGTGTCTGTTCTTCCTAAATAGCTTGATTATTGTATCATAAGGTGATAAACAGCCTGATGTTAACCATTTTACTACAGTAAAGTTATTACTTAAACATGCGCCATGTATGAGGGAGTCAGGAGTCGGCGTCGGAGTCAGGAGTCGGAGTCGGAGGTTAGGGAAATTGAGGAGTCGGAGTCGGGCTTCGGCTTGCCGACTGCACAGCCCTGTATTTGGCATTGACAGAGTAATAGGCTAGGTCATTATGCATGTGGCATGTTATTTAACCCGCAAGATGAAGAGCGTCAGAAAAAAAAAAATAAAAAGTCACAAGTACGTTTCTGTGACTTTTCGTTCATCCTGCCGGCACATGAAACGGAATATAACAATATATAAAAACCAAAATGGTACCAATGGAAACGTTAGTTCATACCGCAAAAAAAAAAAAAGCCCTTATACAGCTCTGTATATGGAAAAACAAAAGTTGTAGCTATCAGAAAATAGCGATGCATAAATATTATTTCATACAATAAAAAAAATAAAATTGAGTACTGCTGTAATCGTATCAACTCACAGAGTAAAAGTAACATGTCACGTATACTGCATAGTGAGCGCTGATAAAAACAGAAAAGCACAATTAGGACAGCAGTATTGTCTTCACCCTGCCTTCCAAAAAACAGATTTAAAAGTGAATAAAAAGTTTAGTTCCCCAAAAAAATGATACCAATAAAAAAAGTCAAACAAGCAAGCCCATTAAAAAAAGTTATGGCTCTCAGACTAGGGCGATACAAAAACATTTTCCTCTGAGTAAAAGGGTTTTTATCGCGTAAAAAGTAAAACATAAAAAAAAATACAAATTGGGTATTGCTGTAATCAAATTGACCTGCTGAGTAAAGCTATCATGTAATTTACACTGCATAGTGACCGCTGTAAAAAAAAAACACATTACCAGGATTGCTTTATTTTGTTTATCGGGCCTCCCAAAAACCTTTAAAAAAAAGCGATCAAAGCTTTATGTGAACCCCATAAAGGTACAAATGAAAACAGCGACTTATGCAAAAAAAAAAAAAAAAAACAAGCCCTTAATCAGCTTCATACTGTATACAGGAAAATAAAGTTATGACTGTCAGACTATGAGGACATAAAAATACAAATTTTTATAAACTCATTTCTATTGTGCAAAAGTAATAAAACATAACTATATAATATTTATATCACTGTAATTGTACCGACCACATAGTAACATTATCCTGTCATTTATATCGCACGGTGAACGCTGTAAAAACATAGCCCAAAAAACTATTGTGGAACTGCATTTCCCACCACCTCCCCCCAATTTTAGCTCAATGCTAAAAAAAAAAACAAAAAAAAAAGTGGAACACCTGTACGCCCAAAATGTACAATACACCCCTAGATGAGATCCATGAGGGGTGTTGAAATCCAAATGGGGCGACTTCTGGAAGGTTTCACCTGTTTTTGTACTTTAGGGGCTTTGCAAATGCAACATGGCACCCACCAAAATCTGTATTCCAAAGCCAAACAGCGCTCCCTCCCTTGTACGCCCTGCCATGCGTCCAAAAAGCACTTTGCACCCACATATAGGGTATAGAAATCACAGACTTATGGGGGTTGTTCCATGCAGACTGTAAATATATACTATAAGGATTTGATTCTGACAAATTACAGGCAGATGAAGGACTGTATACCCTGGAATCACCTGAATAATCTGCAAGTGATATCTTCTGTGAAACTCAGACATTAATAGAACACACTCTAGATTATTGTATTCCTGCCGTGGTTAATAAACCAGTGACAGGAAGCCTCCACTTGAGACGAAGCAAAGGGACTTCTCCTCGAATGCCAAAGGAAACACTGGAAAATACCCTATGCAAAAGGCATGCGGCCAGAAGACCTGATGATTTTGATCATGAGAACCAAGCCTCATAAGCAGACGATTTTAACGATCAGGTGAACAAGGACTCCATCTCATTCAATGAAAAACCAAACAAAACTACAAAGGCTAAATGCGATGAACCTACAGTAGAACTTGAAAAAAAGGGACCTGAGAGACATACAAGATGAAATGTCTAGATTCTACCAGACGAGACCCTTTGCAACCAAGAGAAGACACCCTTAACAGTCCGACTGTAGACAACGCTCAGTGGTACTCTTTTTCCAGTCCTTGGGATGTACAGGTTAAACAGAAGCACCATCAACAACCAGTCGGACTAAAATTCCTCCAGCTGTCCCGATTTGAAAATCCCAATCGTCGGAGATGTACCTTCTAAACCGACAGTTTTGTCACACAGACCTTCCAGACAATAATGAACCAAATTCCAGAATATCCCATACCTTTTTGTAGAAAAATAAAAAGGACATGGAAGACTTAAATACAGCACGAAAGATTAAGATGACTTAGTACGAACTGATGCTTTCCTGCCAAGAACAACAAGTGCAATAGGAAAGTTCGTTGGATATGAAACCGCACAAGATTCAGGAGGAGAGTTAGAGTTAAGCATCTGACAGAATAGGGAAAGAAACGTTTGCTTAACCAATCCATAACTCAAACGAATATCCAACAAAAAAGAGGAGAGGCAGTGGAGACATTCTTTTCCAGATTATAACAGAAATGGACTGGTTTGGGTTATGACATCTGCATTTGTCAATGGGTTAAGCCAACCCATACGTGAGGCACTATCACTTTCAAAACTTGTTTGTCGTGTCTGTTACAAGCCACAATAGAAGTTAAGTTACATACGAAATCTAGGTGCTATAATTGTTGAAGGTGAGGACATTCCGTCTCCCCCGGAAAAGACGAAACCAAGAAGAAATCAAGGACAACAAAAATGCCAGCTTTATACATCTTGCAGAAGAAAGCTGCCACGCAACTCCTTTAGTCCTAAGCACAATAAGCCGGATACCAGACAACCAAGAGAGTCACTCTAGAAAGTTGCCGCCGCCACCACCACCTCTGGTGGTAAAGAGTGCATAGGAAACGGACAATCCAGAATCTGGTGATGTGTCAATACAAAATATATAATCTTTTGACTATAGAGGGTGGTAATGTCGTCCCTCTCCTGATAAATTCTGGAGCAAGCTTCCATTGTACACACCAAGCACATGAACCCTACTCTGTTTTCAAAAGATACTATTTCTTGCGTAGGTGTCGACACCATTGGCTAAACCAGTGTGCCGATAATGTAACGATCCAGCATTGCACCACCCTGAGGGTATGTTCACACGGCGTTTTGAACACCGTTTTTCAGATCCGAAAAACATTAAAAATGCTGCATAAAACATGTAAATTCTTATGAACGGATCCGAAATTCGCATCACAGACACGCATCAGCGATCACTTGTCTGAACACCGATGCGTGTTTGACATTGAAAGCAATGTAAATCACACTGCACATTGTTAGATGCGTGTTCAGGTCCGTATTGGGTCCGAAACACAGATCCAAACGCATCTAAAAGACGCCGTGTGAACAGCCCATTAGGCCGTGTTCACACGGCTTATTCCCGACGGATTTGTGAGCCGTATTGAGCTCACAAATCCGCCGTGAATAAGGGGCGGGACGG
This sequence comes from Phyllomedusa bahiana, assembly GCA_025379985.1. Taxonomy (NCBI): domain Eukaryota; kingdom Metazoa; phylum Chordata; class Amphibia; order Anura; family Hylidae; genus Phyllomedusa; species Phyllomedusa bahiana. The sequence goes on from JAODAL010012421.1 coordinate 64,570, forward strand.
GGGCGGGGCCGGAGTGCGGCGGGGGCGCCGCTCCCGACCCCATAGACAATGCATTGTTTACGGCGCGTCCGCGCCGTAAATAATGTGCATGTCACTTTCTCCCCCCGCGGCGGATTCGCCGAGCGGGGAGGAGCGACGGAATCCACTGTTCTCTATGAGAGCAGTGGATTACCGTAATGACAGGGACGGATTGGCACCGTACTGAAGCGCAAATCCGGCGCGGAGTACGGCGCCAATCCATGCCCAAATAAGCCGTGTGAACGAGGCCTAAATGTCAAGGCTTTCAGAAAAAGAAAGACTCTTTTTAATATCTTACAGCTGCAAAGTCATTCTACAAGCTAGAGCTTCAAGACAAAGTATTTACTGTAAATAGCGCTGCAGAACATTGATGTATCAACAACTGGATGATCACCAAAAAAAAAAAAAAAAAAAAAAGGTACATCTAGGAACTCTGCTAGCTCTGGAGTGGGTGGAGGAGGATAGGGATAGTAGTCATTTTAAAATGGACCAGGAGATAGTTGGGTTTTAGTTATGTTACTGACCCCTTACACAAACCTGAATTGCAGCTGTGCATGGATGGATCAAAAGTATAACATTAACGGAAGGATTTCACATGGGACACTCACTGCACCGTAAGGCCTCGTTCATACGGCTTATTTGGGCGCGGATTGGAGCCGTACTGTGTGCCGGATTTGCGCTGCAGTACGGCTCCAATCTGTCCCTGTCATTACGGTAATCCACAGTTCTCAGAGAACTGTGGATTCCGTCGCTCCTCCCCGCTCGGCGAATCCGCCACGGGGGGAGAAAGTGACATGCGCCGTAAATAATGCATTGTTTATGGGGCCGGCGGGCAGCGTCCCCGCCTTGCCCCCGCCCCTTATTCAAGCCATAACTGCGGGCGAAATCGGTCCCGCAATTACGGCTTGAATAAACCATGTGAACATTGCCTAAAAGAGTAAAAGCTGAAGCTTTGCCATCACAAGTTTACAATTTGAAGTAGCCAATAGAGAAGACAACAAATTGCTTAATATCCTGCTACATGACCACTCCAAGTCTGGGCTGACTACATTTGATGGGTTCCTATTTTTGGACTACATTATTGCCCCATACACAGATGGCTATAAGGAGATGTATAAGTTTATAGCAGCTACAGAACCTCTTTTGACCGACATCTTATCACTCCTGACAGTGTTGGTGTTTCTGCTTATTCCTCTGGCCCGATCCTAAAGAAGAATCTTGGAAGAACAGCTTTCACACTGTGGTCAAGAAACACTTCCCAATTCCAGTGGAACATTAAGAGGGGGCCCTTCAGGTATGCTGGATATACAAATGTATATACGGAGACTCTTAATATGCTTTTGGAATTGCAAAAGCAAGATCATTTCTAAGGGCATGTTCCCACAACGGGTTTGGCGGCCAAACCTCATCCTAATCTTGCCACAACGCCGGACGCGGGTTTGCGAAGCGGGCGCTGGGCGTGGATTGCGGAGAAGGTTTGCCCCCATGCGTATTAATAGGCAGGGGGCAAACCGCGCCACGAGCCGCCTGCGCACCACCCACAGCGACACCCGCGGCAACACCGCGTGGCCGCCGCGCTGAGAACTCCCTGTCAAGAATTGACAGGAGAGTTCTCACACACACGCTGCAAGGCCGCGGCCAAACCCACGGCGTGTCAATATTAACGCGGTTTCCAATAGGAAACCATGTTAATAAACTAGGCGCGATTTGGCCGCGGAAACTGCGTCGGAACCCGCGGCCAAATCCGTCGTGTTAACAGGGCCTAACAGGGAATGAACAATAATCCATAAAAAAATTAAAAACAAGTACAAGCCTTAAAGGGGTTTTATCGTTACAAAGATCATGTCTCAGATTATGGGGACAGTAAAAATAAGCACTTTTGTAATTGGGCTGCATAACCTCTGTCACTTGGTTTAGCAGATATCAGCTTCTCCGTAAATCTGTATTCTGTTTCTGCTGTTGATGGTCGGAACGCCCCCTGGTCAATTCCCTAGACACACCCCCTGCACTGTGATTGGCTGGCTGACATTTCATTCAGCCTGTTTGGATACGCCCCTAGACAGGAAACGCCCCCCGTAAACGCCCCCGGCCCCGTGATTGGGCTGCCTGCACACTGTGTTTATTCCCTCGGGAGCTGTTAAAATCGATAGTGGAAACCAAGGTCTGCTGCCTCTATGTAAAATCTCCACAGCTATAGGTGAAGGATCTGGGCAATTATGCCTGTTTAAAGGGCTTTTGCCAAAAGGTTGTTTCACCTCTTCACAGGTCCAGCCCTTAAGCTGCTATTTGGGAAAAGAAGGCGTTCTGTTCCTCAAATCGAATGCAAGCCCCGCCTCCTTATGACGTCTTCATCTGTAGTGTATAACATAAGGATACAAAACTTTATGCATAAGCTGCTTGTGTAGTGCAGTGCTTAGTTGATCAGCCCTGCAAGACAGAGGTAGGGATTTCAAGCCCCATCAGTATTTTTTTTTTTTTATTTATAAATTGTACACATATGTAAAGATATGAAAATATGTGTGAACATCTATAAATTTATATACACACACACACAGAGCTCCCCTATATAGTATCCCATCCTCACAGTAGTCACACCGAGCACTTCCAACATATGTGATACAATGCATATATTCTGGGGGATGAGACATGATATAAGGGGAGCTATGTATGTTGTTATATATATATTATAGAGATTGAAATATATATTTTAGGTCTCTCTACATCTGTGTAGAATTTAGGGGGGAAAAAAAATACTCTGTGAGGGATGAGAACTCCAAACCCCTTCCTTGTAAAGCCAACACTCTACCACTACTCGACCAGGCCAAGTTATTACAGGTTGAGCAGGGTCTTGTCTCAAATAGAGTGCTTCTCCCCCCATTTTCACTCACATATCACTGACAGCAAGCAGAGGTCTTTTACTTGAAGCTGACATTTGTCCTTGTAGTTGAGGGAAAGGTCTCTGCCTGTTGTCAGTACAATTTGGGTGAACACCACTAAAAGTGAAAGCTGCTGGCTTTCAGTGTAATTTGTGTGATAAGAGATATAACAGGTGCTTGCTGCAGCTTGTGGAGCCTGAAGGCTGCAGACATAAGCAGACAGGAGGCTACAGAGTTGTTATATCCAGACAACCTTCTGCATCCCCTGCTTTATAGAAAATTATGATGTCACGGGTCTTCAGTGAGGACAGACGCCTCCTGGGAGGAGAGGCACGCCTACTGACAGGAGAGACACGCCCCTGGATTCCAAACTCAATCTGAGAAAATTAACAGAACAGCCCAAACAGCTCAAACGATAACACTCCTTTAATGGAATCATCAAGGTGGCAGTGAGTAGAGCAAGAAGAAACCACACAGCTGATCAAGTAGCTCAGGCAGCTCTCATTAACTGTAGCCATGTACACAGCCAAGCCAGGGCCAACTTTGGACTTAAACATCCCGGAAAAGAGCAGAAGAAACAAAGAAAGAAGAATGGTGTGAACTGACATCAGAAGAATTATAGACCATTGAAGACCAATTGTATCGCCTTAAAGCTCTTTATCCACAATGGTGAAGACACAAGCTACCACAGGAATGCACACTGTCATGGTGGATCTATACAATAGATTCACATCAGCTGCTACTCAGCATATTCAAGGTGCATGATATGAACAAGAAAATGCGGGCATGAAGGATTGTTCTGTAAAAATCCCATAAAGACTTGCTTCTAGACCCTTTCAAATACTAAAAACTGACTCTGTATCAATTTTGCTGTTAAGATTGCCTGAAACATACTCTGTTACAAAAGCCACTGCCCAAGCCTAAGAAACTACTACCTAGATTATCTATCGATATGACGCTATAGAAAGTGACAGAGGAGCTCACTTCACTGGAAAAGTGACATCAGCAATCAAACAAACCTCCCCATACCATCCACAAAGCAGCGGTAGAGCAGACAAACCAAATGGTACCTTGAAGCTAAAAATCCCTAAAAAAAGGCCATGCGGGAGCTTGGACAAGAAAAGCATGGACTGTATGTCTGTCTCACATTGGCAGTCTTTTAAAGGTATCCCTAGGGTTTTGGTAAAGGAGTGCCCCAATGTTAGGATTTTATATTTCTTACAATGACTCCAGATGCAGCATATTGGCTTGATGGCTTACATGAAAGAACCCACAACCATTCAATTAGAATTGATGGAACTTATAAAACGTTTGGCTGACACGTATCTCTCTCTCGTGATTTTGCTTTTTGTATATTTTCCAGATCTTGACTCTACAGAGAGAACTCACAGCGTGGAGACTGGGTGGTGGTCAGTCACTTAAAAGACACGGTTTAAAGACTACCGGGTGGTCACTAAAAGACACACAAGAGGAGCGGTTTGATGGACCCTACCGAGTTTTCCTGACTACATACACCTCTGTTAAGCTGGAATAATCCAATTGGATCCACATCTCTCAATACAAGAAAGTCATCCTCCCAGGGGTGGGAGGGCTCTGGATTGCACCCTTGGGACAAGCTATGTCAACCCATCTTCCTTTAACCAAAGATAAAAATTGGTAAACGCTCACCAGTAGTCCACCTTCACACTGGATCTGCATATAATACCTCCACACACAGTGCACTCCGGAGGTGAATATCCGGCTGTAGATATTCCAACACTTGAAAACGTAATCCAGGGAAAACTCCAGTACAAGTGTTCAGGATGTAGAGAATTCTTAAAAATGCACTTTATTGGATTATCGTTAAAAACCATGTAAAAACAAGTAAACACTGCTGGGTTTACGCGTTTCAAGCCCGTTAGTCGGCTCTTAATCGTAACCCATCTTCCTTTACCAGAAATCTTAAAAAGAAGAAAAATTATTCAAAAAGACTTTTCTGCTAGGCCCCGTAATAACCCTTCAGAGAAAAGAGAACATTGTAACCAGAGGAGTAACTTGAAGCTAATGGGCCTTAATGCAAAAAGTAAAATGGGCCCCATGTGTCATTTACAATACTAGTGTCCTCTTATATGGCTGAAGGGCTGTTGGGCCCCCTCAAACTGTAGGGCCTGGTAGCGATTGCTACCTCAGCACCCCCCTATAGCTGCGCCCCTGATTATAACACTTAACATTTCCAGTTTACTGAACAGTGAAATTCCTATCGCCCCACAGTGTAAGGAACTACAACATGGACTAATTTGAACTAACTGACTCAATTACCTGAATGAAAAACGTTCTAAGAATGGTGCTACACACTGTTACATCCTCTGATCGCCTCCCCCCACAATGAGATCGCAAGTTAAAAACCGGTTGTCATGGCAACTAGGGGCCTAATACAGGTCTCCATGGCTGCCATCTTACCACTCCTATTACACCCTGCAAAAGGCATATAATACAGAACAGGGTAGAAGTAATTATACCCCCTGAGGCCCTGTAGCCTAAGGGGACTAAGAACAAGTAAAAAATATTATAAAAAAGTTAAACAAATAAAAGTAAAATTAAAAATATTCAAAGTTCAAAACATCCTCTTTTTCAATATTACAAATAAAAAAGTAAAAGTATAGTCTGAACACAGCATTATCTTGGGAATCAATATTAAGTTGCATTTCCCTGGTCAGATCTATTGTGTTTCTGTGAATAATGGATAAAAACTGAAAATCTGCAAAAAAAGTGAAATTTTGAAATTTCACCTCCACTTTGCTTTAATTTCTGTGAAACAAACTTCCTAAACACAGTTGCAAATACTTTAAGGGGTGTAGTTTCTTAGATTAAGTCATTTATGGGGGCATCACGTCAGAACTGGACTGGTCCCTAAAAAAAAATGTATATTGCAAATGTTCTTGAAAATGTGAAAAATTACTACTATAAGCCCCTTAATGTCGTAAAAAATAAAGACATCTGAAAAATGATGCCAACCTACAGTAGACATATGGTAGATTCTAGTTCTAAACTATTTTGAGTGGAATAACTGTCTTACACGCAGACATTTTTGAGGTTTGAAAACGGCAAGTTTTCCACAATATTTTTCACAAATAAACAGGGATTGTTTGGGCAAAAATTTCTTACTAACTTAAAGCATAATGTGTCACGAGAAAATAATTTCAATCACATGGATATGAAAAGTGTCGCAAAGTTATTCTCACATAAAGTGACACATGCCAGATTTAAAAAATGGGGCTCTGTGAGAAAGGCTAAAACTGGCGGAGGTAAGGGGTTAATGGCTAGGTTCACACTACATATGTGGATTATACATTGCTGCCACCCATGTATACAGTACAGAAAATGTGAAGTGAGGCAGGATGCGGATTAACCCTACTGGATGCTGTTAATCTCTGTTCTAAATCACAGTGAAATCCGTGCAATGAAAACTGAAAATATGCAATAGTAACCAGAGGGTGATGCGCGGAATTCTGCCCTGTACTAGGGAAACCAAAGCCGTGTATAACCCATGACTCAGTCTGGATTCAAAGTCACCATTCTTCTAATACGAAGCTCATCAAGGACAGTTCAGAAACTGCTCTTAGGTGGCCTCATTGGCACAAACCCATACTGTAGCTGCAATATTGCTGTCAGATACCCAATGGCACCCCTATCTGCCTCCTGCAGGTGCAATCACCCACACAGTGGGGGTTATACGCAACTTGAGGGGGCACGGTGAGGGTCAGGAGTAACTTGAGGGGGCACGGTGGCAGTAAAATAACTCAGGGGCACGTTGAGGGTCAAACTCGGGGTGGCGGCACAGCGGCGGTCATAAGTGACTCGGGGGGGTCCAGGGGGCCCGGGGGGTAGTTCTAAATAGTCCAGGGGGCCCGGGGGGTAGTTATAAATAGTCCCGGGGGCACGGGGGATAGTTATAAATAGTCCAGGGGGCACGGGGGGTATTTTATAAAATAGTCCAGGGACACGGGGGGTAGTTATAAATATGTCCAGGGGACACGGGGGTAGTTATAAATATGTCCAGGGGGCACAGGGTAGTTATAAAGAGTCCAGGGGGCACGGGGTAGTTATAAATAGTCCAGGGGCCACGGGGGTAGTTATAAATAGTCCAGGGGACACGGGGGTAGTTATAAATAGTCCAGGGGGCACGGGGGTAGTTCTAAATAGTCCAGGGGGCACGGGGGTAGTTCTAAATAGTCCAGGGGGCCCGGAGGGTAGTTCTAAATAGTCCAGGGTGCCCGGGGGGTAGTTATAAATAGTCCAGGGGACACGGGGGTAGTTATAAATAGTCCAGGGGGCACGGGGGTAGTTATAAATAGTCCAGGGGGCACAGGGGTAGTTATAAATAGTCCAGGGGGCACAGGGGTAGTTATAAATAGTCCAGGGGGCACAGGGGTATTTATAAATAGTACAGGGTGAACATGGTTAGTTATAAAAAGTACACGGGGCACAGGTGTAGTAATAAATAGATCAGGTGACACAGGGGTAGTCATAAATAGTTCAGGGGGCACAGTGAGGGCTAGAAGTATCTCATGGGGGACAGCGGCAGTTATAAATAGTTCTGGGGGCACTGTGGTTTTTATCAATAGCTCAGGGGGTACAGTGAGGGATATGGAGAGAGGGCTTGGTACTGGGTCCAGATGCTTTTGCTGTGCTCCCTCTAGTCCTGGGGCACATGGCTATATAACTGAGTGCATACAGGTGACTGAGAAGTGCCATCCACTGCATTACACATCTCATGGCTAATCCTGGCCCAGACTCTGCCCTACTACCAGCTCTACGGGGGTTCCGCACCGCTGCTGGCCGGCTTGTGGATCCCCATGATGCGATTCATCCTCTCCTCCGAATTATTCATCAGCTTCCGCCGTCGGATCTCCGCTCTCCTCTGTGACGCCGTCATTGTCACGTCCCCGGCGTTGTCCGGAGTCGCCATACTGTAAGCCTCAGTCGCCAGTCACTCGCCACCTCCCGCAGTCAAACACAATAAGCTGCTCACATCACTGACAGCTGCGTGCGGCGCCTTGTGATGACGTTTCACCAATGAGCGGAAGTAGCGCCATCTTGTGACTGGCCAATGAGTAAGTGTTTTTCGGGGAAGTGACTGGAGCTTCCGCCGTCGGCCCTTTGCGTCGCTTTAAGGCGGAGTCACGCTCATTGGAGTCGCAGTTTTGAGTTTCACAGACAGTCGCTATCAGTTACAGTGATGTTCGCGGAGCGCAGAGCCGTCTTGGCTGTGGCCTACATGGAGTTAGTATTTGTTTCCCGGCATCCACCATTATCCCGACAAGAGAGCTGAACGGACAGTAATACAGAGCATGTGTGAACTCGTCAGCTATGACTGATTCATATAGGGAAGACTGCGTGGCACTAACAATGTGTACAAGGTCCCTGCTCTCGCCATCTTTTTCCCATAGGTGCCAACTTTTGAAATTGAAAAAGCAGGAGAATGTAGTGGGCGGCGCGCGTAGCAAAAATTTGCGTGGACACGCCCATTTTGTCGGTGTGCCACGCCCCTTCAAAAAGCCACACCCACTCCACCTAACTGCATAACGGCTTTGGAAGAAAGCCAGGCAGATGCCCTTATAGCCAGGTAGTAGCCCCCCCATAACCAGGTAGTGCCCCTTACAGGCAGGTAGATGCCCCTTTGTAGCCAAGTAGATGCCCCCTCTGTAGCCAGGTAGATGCCCCCTCTGTAGCCAGGTAGATGCCCCCCGGTGTTAGCCAGGTAGATGTCCCCATTGTTAGCCAGGTAGATGTCCCCATTGTTAGCCAGGTAGTGCCCCCTCTGTTGCCAGGTAGATGCCCCCTCTGTTGCCAGGTAGATGCCCCCATTGTTAGCCAGGTAGTGCCCCCTCTGTTGCCAGGTAGATGCCCCCTCTGTTGCCAGGTAGTGCCCCCTCTGTTGCCAGGTAGATGCCCCCATTGTTAGCCAGGTAGTGCCCCCTCTGTTGCCATTTAGATGCCCCCATTGTTAGCCAGGTAGTGCCCCCTCTGTTGCCAGTTAGATGCCCCCATTGTTAGCCAGGTAGTGCCCCCTCTGTTGCCAGTTGGATGCCCCATTGTTAGCCAGGTAGTGCCCCCTCTGTTGCCAGTTAGATGCCCCCATTGTTAGCCAGGTAAGTGCCCCCTCTGTTGCCAGGTAGATACCCCCATTGTTAGCCAGGTAATGCCCTCCGTTGCCAGGTAGATGCCCCCTCTGTTGCCAGGTAGTGCCCCCTCTGTTGCCAGGTAGATGCCCCCATTGTTAGCCAGGTAGTGCCCCCCTCTGTTGCCAGGTAGATGCCCCCATTGTTAGCCAGGTAATGCCCCCTCTGTTGCCAGTTAGATGCCCCCATTGTTAGCCAGGTAAGTGCCCCCTCTGTTGCCAGTTAGATGCCCCCATTGTTAGCCAGGTAGTGCCCCCATTGTTAGCCAGGTATTGCCCCCTCTGTTGCCAGGTAGATGCCCCCATTGTTAGCCAGGTAGTGCCCCCTCTGTTGCCAGGTAGATGCCCCCTCTGTTGCCAGGTAGTGCCCCCTCTGTTGCCAGGTAGATGTCCCCATTTTTGCCAGGTAGATGCCCCCTCTGTTGCCAGGTAGATGCCCCCTCTGTTGCCAGGTAGATGCCCCCTCTGTTGCCAGGTAGATGCCCCCATTGTTAGCCAGGTAGTGCCCCCTCTGTTGCCAGGTAGATGCCCCCTCTGTTGCCAGGTAGTGCCCCCTCTGTTGCCAGGTAGATGCCCCCATTGTTAGCCAGGTAGTGCCCCCTCTGTTGCCATTTAGATGCCCCCATTGTTAGCCAGTTAGATGCCCCCATTGTTAGCCAGGTAAGTGCCCCCTCTGTTGCCAGTTAGATGCCCCCATTGTTAGCCAGGTAGTGCCCCCTCTGTTGCCAGTTAGATGCCCCCATTGTTAGCCAGGTAAGTGCCCCCTCTGTTGCCAGGTAGATACCCCCATTGTTAGCCAGGTAATGCCCCTCTGTTGCCAGGTAGATGCCCCCTCTGTTGCCAGGTAGTGCCCCCTCTGTTGCCAGGTAGATGCCCCCATTGTTAGCCAGGTAGTGCCCCTCTGTTGCCAGTTAGATGCCCCCATTGTTAGCCAGGTAGTGCCCCCTCTGTTGCCAGTTAGATGCCCCCATTGTTAGCCAGGTAGTGCCCCCTCTGTTGCCAGTTAGATGCCCCCATTGTTAGCCAGGTAGTGCCCCCATTGTTAGCCAGGTAGTGCCCCCTCTGTTGCCAGGTAGATGCCCCCATTGTTAGCCAGGTAGTGCCCCCTCTGTTGCCAGGTAGATGCCCCCTCTGTTGCCAGGTAGTTGCCCCCCTCTGTTGCCAGGTAGATGCCCCCATTGTTAGCCAGGTAGTGCCCCCTCTGTTGCCATTTAGATGCCCCCATTGTTATCCAGGTAGTGCCCCCTCTGTTGCCAGTTCGATGCCCCCATTGTTAGCCAGGTAAGTGCCCCCTCTGTTGCCAGTTAGATGCCCCCATTGTTAGCCAGGTAGTGCCCCCTCTGTTGCCAGTTAGATGCCCCCATTGTTAGCCAGGTAAGGGCCCCCTCTGTGGCCAGGGAGATACCCCCGGTGGTAGCCAGGTACTGCCCCTCTGTTGCCAGGTAGATGCCCCCTCTGTTGCCAGGTAGTGCCCCCTCTGTTGCCAGGTAGATGCCCCCATTGTTAGCCAGGTAGTGCCCCCTCTGTTGCCATTTAGATGCCCCCATTGTTAGCCAGGTAATGCCCCCTCTGTTGCCAGTTAGATGCCCCCATTGTTAGCCAGGTAAGTGCCCCCTCTGTTGCCAGTTAGATGCCCCCATTGTTAGCCAGGTAAGTGCCCCCTCTGTTGCCGGGTAGATACCCCCATTGTTAGCCAGGTAATGCCCCTCTGTTGCCAGGTAGATGCCCCTCTGTTGCCAGGTAGTGCCCCCTTTGTTGTCAGGTAAACCCCCCCCCCCCCCCCCATTGTGGCCAGGTAGTTGCCCCCCTAAAGCTAATAAAAATAAAATAATAAAAGTCACTTACCTCACCAGGCTTCTGCAGCTCCGGCCGATCTTCTCAGCGTCGCAGGGGAAGTGAGTGCAGCCGCGCGTCACTTCCCCTGTGCCGCTGATCTGTATGTACGGCGCACATCGGCGCCGTACATACAGAGGGAGGAGGGAGCGATCCCTCCTGCCTCCTCCCTGCACAGCGAGACTCCGGGCGGGGGAAGCGGCCCGGCGGCGCAAGAGTAGCGCACTAGCGCTACTCTGGCGCCGCGGTCATTTAAAGAACTCCCGCCGCCTGAGGTTCGCCAACTCTGCCGGTATGGGGGGGGGGACCCCAAATAGCGGGACCCCCCCGCCAAAAGCGGGAGAGTTGGCAAGTATGCTTTATCCATTGCATTGCCCTGGCCCAGTTCCTCACAGGGCACATATTCTTTGCTTCATGCAGGTTTGAACGCTTTAAGGCGAGGGCCACGCAGCATAGGACAAAAGACGCTGGGAAGAGGACGGCTTTTTGTCACTTATTTGTTCAGAGACTGCGCTCGGTTTTAGTTTTTGCCTTCAGCCCGTACAATTGAATGTACAGGAAACCGACACTAAAACTCCAGGGGGATGTCTAACGCACGTTCCGCCTCATTTTTAATGCTGCCGGTCAGTGTCGGACTGGGGTGCTAGGGCCCACAGGTAGAGTTGACTCTAGGGGCCCACCGGTTGAGTTTTTATGGGCCCATCGGTGGAGTTTATTTTTGGGGCCCACCCTACAGCTACTATAAATGACTGTTAATGCCTCCTGTACTCTGCCTCTTGCCTCTCTTTCTATGCTTTTTTGACTCTTCTGAGGATGTACATGCAGTTTAAATACAACTCCAGGTATGTCAAGCCCAGGGGCCCACCGGGGTTTCCCCTATTCCCCTGTGGGCCAGTCCGAGCCTGCTGGCGGTTAAAAACCCGTGCTATATAGACTACTGCATGGGTTTTCATTGCTGTCTATGCAGCACAATGTGCAGGCGGACTGAAAATACTGTAACCACCAAAAATCCGACTATTCCTGGGCATTGTAGACGGAGCCTAACGATTTTTCACTGTTGATTAGTCTCATTTTTTCACCTTTTTTCCATTATATGTTAGACTTTATTATTGTCATTTTTGCTCTACAATTTTTTTCTCAAAAAATATGAAGGAAAATGCTAAAAAATAAAAAAAATCAGTTTTTCCCATTTATGTTTTTTCACAGCAAGAGTGGTGCTAAAATAAATTTTGTAATGGTGTCCCTTTTCTATACATTTGTATAAATGTGACATAACTTTTTCAAGCTAAAAATTGTATTTTAGGTTGTGAGGAGGGTTTTTTTTTATTAATATTTTATTTTTTGTGTGTTTTATTTTAATTGGGCCCACCATAAAGTCAGAAAAAGATCTTTCACATGGTGCGTTTTTGACACGTGTTTTTGTGCAGCAATGTACAGCATTATCGCTACAAAGATCATGTCTCAGATTATGAGGACAGTAAAAATAAGCACTTTTGTAATTGGGTTGCATTACCTCTGTCACTTGGTTTAGCAGATGTGAGCTTTTCTGTAAATCTGTATTCTGTTTCTGCTGTTTCTTGTTCGGGACCTGCCTCCTGGCCGGATCCCGCCCTCTAGACACGCCAACTGTACTGTGATTGGCTGGCTGACATTTCATTCAGCCTGTTGGGATACGCCCCCAGACAGGAAACGCCCCGGCCACGCCCTCTGCGCTGTGATTGGCTGCCTGCACACTCTGTGTTTTCTCCCCTCTGAGCTGTTAAAATCGATAGTGAAACCAAAGTCTGCTGGCTCTATACACATCTCCCAGCTCTAGGGTGAATTATCTGGGCAATTACTGGCTGTTTAAGTCACAGATCCCCTCATATAACACAGTATAATAGGGTCTCCTGTCTGTTAACAGAGGGAGAGGAGGAGGGGGAGGGCAGTATGCATTGCTCCATATAACCCAGTCTGTTGCCTGGTAACAGAGGGGAAGTGGGGGCAGTGTACACTCCTCACATGTCTCATCAGTTCAGGCTGTGTGTATAACTGCATATACCACAGTCATACAGTCTCCTGTCTGGTAACAGAGGGGAAGGGGGGCAGTGTACACTCCTCACATGTCTCATCAGTTCAGGCTGTGTGTCTAATTGCATATACCACAGTCATACAGTCTCCTGTCTTGTAACAGAGGGGGGGGGCAGTGTACACTCCTAACATGTCTCATCAGTTAAGGCGGTGTGTATAACTGCATATAGCACAGTCATACAGTTTCCTGTCTGGTAACAGAAGGGAAGGAGGGAGGGGGCAGTGTACATTCCTCACATGTCTCATCAGTTCAGGCTGTGTGTATAACTGCACAGCAAGGAGGTTGTGAAGCCTGAAACTGAAGGCTCTTCAGACATAAGAAGCATGCAGGAGGCTACAGAGTTGTTATATCCAGACAACCTTTTGCATTCCCTGCTTCATACAAAATGATGATGTCACAGTTCTTCAGTGAGGGGAGACACGCCTCCTGGGAGGAGAGACACGCCTGCTGATAGAAGAGACGCCCCTGGATTTCAAATTCAATCTCAGAGAATTAGCTGAAGAGCACGAACAGTTCAAATGATAAAACTCCTTTAATTGCTGTGCCTTCCTGTACAAAAAACACATAAAAAATTCACCATGTGAAAGCACACTAATGATAAAATTGTCTCAGGAGTTTCAAAGGAACGTTATAGACAAACATGTTAAATGTAAAGGCTATAAGACCATCTCTAAATAGCTTGATCCTGATTTTTTTTTAATCAAAAATATATTTATTGCATATAAAAGATATCAGCTAAAATTACAGGAAATGCAATAATATGTTATGATTGTAGAACAAAGCAATACAAATACAGTAAATGCAATAAATGTACAGTAAAAGGTACAATAGTAAAGGCAGTAATAAGAACTGATATAGGGTTCAAACCTTTATTCGGGGACCAGGTGTTTCCATTTCTGGAATTTCCAGACACCTTCAGCATCCTCTGCCATCAGCTTGCGCATATTGTACAAATAGAACAGGTAAAGGTGACTCAGTGTGATACAGCTTGATACTGATGCTACAGTTACACCTATTATTCAGAAGTTAAAGGTCTATAGGACTGTAGCCATTCTTTCTGGAAATGGCCACAAGAGGAAAATTGATGGCAAATTGAAGAGACGGATAATACAAACAGAGCCTAGAACAACTTCCAAAGATATTAGAGATGAACTCCAAGGTCAAGGCACATTAATGTCAGATTACTTCCATAGACTTAATGGAAGACGACCGAGGAGGAAACCACTGTTGAAAGCAAATCATAAAAAATACATATTGACAAGCTGTCAGGAAACCGTCCCCACTTGAGGGTCGATGGCCTGACTTGGGGAGGTATTTGTGACGTTGCGCCCCCTTAGCGGTACGTAAGGTCAACCGGATACTTGTCCACACGGGCACAGGAGCACCCAGGAGGTGCAAGAGGATATCCCACTCGCCCACAACCCTGAACATCTGGGAGAGAATTGTTTACCTGCATCGGTGAAACAGAACTACCAGCCCAGTAGACTGCCTTCAGTTCCTTGTTAGTTATAAGCCTATGATTCGAGTGATCGAACAACAGAAGTGCTCAGGATCAAAGTTTATATATTTTACTCGCCTTATGGGCTCACTAGACAAACAATACATACATAGGGATACAGGTATACATAAACTGATCAGAGGATCAGGATATGGGTACATACAAAAGAAGCAGCAAGATGTGTCGAGTTACCTTGGTGCTTGGCATACATAGTGCCAGTCCTGGATGCTCCTGGTACGCCTGGCATAAGCCCCCTCCCAATAGAGACAACACTGGGCTCCTGGGGAACCCTACTTTTATCTACACTGGGACATCCCTCTGCACACGCCCTGTAACACTCCTGGGAAGGTCTACACTTTCCTTCCTCCAGGGCCTAGCTTCGAACCTAAAATGGACTATTATCTCAGCCCGGGGATGGGGTAGAGCCACATAACTGATACCATCAGAACCGGATGGGCCCAAGCTACGCTAGGAAACTTGTTGTGGCTGCTCTGGTCCTGGTACCAGTTTCCCCTTTCTCCCAGCCTGTTGATCCTACGCATTTGGGGGGCTTTCATATCTATAAATATGAACTCAGTGTGTTCCTGTGACATATTGTTATTCCATAAAATGGACATGAATCTACGGTGCCTAGCTGACTAGGAATGTAAATGTTTCCTGCTGGAGGGCCTGATCTCCTGCTGGGATGGTGTCCAGGTCTTCATGATGCCTCGCTGCAGGTGTGAGATTGCACTCGCCATGGTCTTTGCAGCTGTCAGGGAGGCCTGCGCCCATTCGAGGGTCGGCAGCCTAACGGGGTGTATTTGTGATGTTGCGCTCTCCCTAGGGGTACGCAAGGTCAGCCAAATATGGTTTCACAGTTAACCCCTGTACACCTGGCACAGGAAGACCCAGGGAGTGTGAGAGGATACTCAACTCGCCCACAACCCTGAATGGCTGGGAGGGATCGGTTTACCCGCACAGGTGAAACAGAACTCTACCAGCCCGGTATACTGCCACAAGTTCCTCATTAGTAATAAGCCTGGTCTGTTACAGATTAAGAAGCAGGCAGGGAATCTGCCTTGGGTAGTGATATTTTAGAGACCGAGAAGACAGACACAAGAGACCAGCACAGGATCAAAGTTTATATATTTTTAATCGTCTTGTGAGTGCACTAGACAAACAATACATACATAGGGATATAACTATACATATACTGGTCAGAGGTGCAAATACAATAAGGTGTGGGGGTACAGACAAAAGAAAGCAATATGTGTCTATTTACCTTAGGTTTGCCTTGTGCTGGGCATACATAGGGGTGAATGTAGCCTGCTGGTTCTGGACACTTCCAGTATGCTCGGCATAATCCCATTCCCAATGGAGACGACCCTGGGCCCAGGTGGGCTCCGACTTTTAACTGTACTGGGACATCCAAAGTCACACCCCTGGGATGGTCTACACGCTCCTCCCAGTCAGTGCCATTATGGTTCCAGCTTGTAACACTGGAACGGTCCATATACTGGCAGGAAAATGGGATAGAGCCAACCCAGTGGTACCATCAGAACTGGATGGGCCTAAGCTATAACTTGGCACCAAACACTGGGTTGCTGCTCTGCTTCCGGTACCAGTTTCCCGCCTCTGTCCGCTTGTGGTTCATACAAGCGAGGGAGTGGCAGCTTTGTGTGTGGTGCGCTTTCATATTTAAAAATATAAAATTGGGGTGTGCCTGTGATGTACGGTTATTCCATAATGCTTTATGGAAGTTCAGCACCAGCTGTCTGCTTTTCCTTTAAATTAGATGGGGAACCTTTTGAGGCTCAGACTATCTGCTGGGTCGGCTTCCTATCTGGATTGGGAGCTGACGGGCTCCCTCAAATTGAGGGAATTTGCCTTTTGTTTGATTGAGTGCTTCCTCAATGACATATGTTTAGCGGGGCGGGAGCTTAGGTGAAGTCCTGAATCCTGCAATAAATGAGTGAATTTTGAGTGGAGAGCTGGGGGATGACGGTCGTCATTTTCCTCCCAGAAGCTAACAGTCTTCTTCCTTAATGACTTATGTTGAACAGTGTGGGAACTTGAAGTCCTCAATCCTGCGTCCTGGAATGTGACAGAGTGACTTTGGGTGAAATTACAAGAACTGGGGGGTGAGTTTTGTCATTATCCTCGCACAAGCCACAAAGCTTTTGGTAAGGCACATCAGCTCTATGTTCACAGAAGCAAAAATGTAGCATACACATAAAAGAACTTTATAACTACTGTGAAGCATGGAGGAAGCTCGATTATGTTTTGGGGCTGCTTGAGCTGCATCTGGCACAGCCTGTCTTGAATCTGTGCAGAGTACAATAAAATCTCAAGACAATCAAGGCATTCTGAAGTGCAAAGTTATGCCCTGTGTCAGATAGCTTGGTCTAATGCACAGGCAGGGGTTTAACTACCCTTAGGGGTCCTGGGCCCTGTGGCAGCTGCTAGTGCTCCTTATACCCCGGTATAACAGTTCACTGCAGGCAGGGTAGAGCTGTACTAAACCCGAGCGTTCAAAGGCAGGACTGCCGTTGGCGCTCTGGTCTACTAATCTGCCTCGCAGGCCTAAGGCCTTAGGCCTTAAGCCTACCAGACGCCGGGCCACAGTGCTGACGTGGGCAGCGTGATGACGTCACATCATTGCGCCAGCCAGAGACTGGCTGGGAGCGTTTCACATCGTGGGAGCATGGAGAGAAAGCTACTTATTTTTTTTAACATTACAGAAGCCTATCTAAACCCTGTCTACCTACCTATATGGGGCCCCTATAGTTATCTAAACCTCCCTGCTTACCTATATGGCCCCTATACCCTACCTAAACCCTGCCTACCAATATGGCCCCTATAACCCACCTAAACCTTGCCTATCTACCTATATGGACCCCTATAGCTACCTAAACGCTGCCTGCCTAACTATATGGTCCCTATACTCTACCTAAACCCTGCCTGCCTACCTATATGGGCCCCTATACTCTATTTAAACCCTATCTGCCTTCCTACATGGCCCCTATTACCTACTTAAACCCTGGCTGGCTGCCTACCTATATGGCCCCTGTAACCCACCTAAAACCTGCCTGCCTACCTATATGGGCCCTCTATAGAGTACTTAAACACTGCTTATCTAAATGGGCCTCCTATAGCCTACCTAAAGCCTGCCTGCCTATTTGGGGCCCCTGATAGCCTATTTACCTACCTATGTGGGCCCCACCTATAACCTTACCTAGCTACCTGGGTACCACCTACAGCCTAACTGTGGCCTGGCTACTGCCTACTTCGCTACCTGGGGCCTACTTACAGCCTACCTACCTACTTGGGGGCTACCTACCTAACTGGGGCCTAACTACTGCCTACCTAGGACTAATCTACCTACCTGTAGCCTACCTACCTAAATTAGACCTGCCTTACTATTGCCTACCTACCTAGGACCAATCTACCTACCTACCTGGGGCCTATGTACTGCCTACCTACCTGGAGCCTACCTATGACCTACCAATCTATCTAATTGGGGTCTACCTGGTAACATACTGTAATATACAGTCTAATATACAGTCTGTTAGGTACCTGTGTACACTACTATATACCACTATATGGTCACTGTATGGTGGTTATATACAGTCCGCAGAGCCTGTGTACATGTATCTAGCACAATATGGTCACGGTATGGAGGTAATATACAGTCTGTAGGGCACCTGTGTACACTGGTATATACCACAATATTGCGGTAATATTGGTCTTTGTATACTGATCTTTATTTAGTAATAATAATTTAGGGGTATTAGTCACTATGTGGTGATAATTTGTGGTCGTGTTCTGGCGGTATAATCAGGTCCATATGTAGTAGCGCTATTTGTAATGTTGGTATGGGTATATTGGGATCTGTAGTGAGGTATTCACTCCTTGTATTATCTAGAAACTGCATGACTTAAGAGGTCCCGGTAAATGTTCGTGGTCGGGGAGGCGGGTGGGGTACCATACAAAAGTTTGCTATGGGGCCCAGGCTTCTCTAGTTACGCCCCAGGTCACAGGTTACGGGTCTTATAGCAGCAGAAGGACACACAGCTAAAAACATCCAAGAATGGTTAAGAGCAAAACATTGGACTATTCTGAAGTGGATTCAGTGAGCCCTGATCTAAATCCTATTAAACATCTGTGGAAGGAGCTGAAACCTGCAGTCGGGAGAAGGCACAATTCACAGCATTTTAAAGTTTTAAAACTGGAGGTGAGCATGTTGTATTATGGTAGTGAGTTCAAGATTATGGGGGAAGTACAGGAGAAATCTTGGAGATAGTTGTGTGAACAGCTGACAAGAGGCTGCGGATATAAATGGGATTCCTGCTGAGAAGGATGTAGCAGTAATCTAGGTGGGAAATAATGAGGGCACGAACAAGCATTTTTCAGAATCAGTCAAGAAAGGAGCAGATTCAGGTAATATTTTTGAGGTGGAAGTTGAAGGAGGCTGTATGGGCTTGGATGTGTGGTTTAAAAGGCAGGGCAAAGTCAAAGGATATCCAAAGGCGGCAAACTTATGGGACTGGAGAAAGCATGAAGCCATTGACCATGATAGATCCATGATAGATCCAAAATAGAGGTTGAATGGGATGGGGGAAAGATGAAGAGCAGGAAGAGAGAATGTGTAAGAGGATGGAGTGGTCAACGGTGTGGAAGGCAGAGGACAAATGTAGGAGGAGGGGCACGAAGTAGTGACCTGAGGCTTTTGTGTTTTTTAAGTCATTGGTGACTTTAGTTCAGGTAGTTTCTGTAGAGTGGAGGAGTCAGAAACCAGTTTGAATTGAATCATAAACGATGGGGCATTGTTAAATAGTTACATAGTTTGTAAGGTGAAAAAAGACACATGTCCATTTAGTTCAGCCTTTTGTGCTATAGTGTTGATCCAGAGGAAGAAAAAAAAAACCATGAGGTGGAAGCGAATTGTCCTTATTTTAGGGATAAAATTCCTTACCAACTCCGCTCTGGCAATCAGAATAAATCCCTGGGTCCGTGACCTTTCTCCAGAACCCTAGTCACTATAACCTGTTATATTATTACGCTCTAGAAATGTATTCAGACCCTTTTTTAATTCTGTTATTGAATTCACAATGACAAGTTCCTCTGACAGAGAGTTCCTCAGTCTCACTGCCCTTACAGTAATGAATCACTTGCTATCTTTGATTCATGATATACAGTTGAAACCAGAAGTTTACATATACTATATAAAAAGACACATATGCATGTTTAATCACTATCTGACATGAAATCAGCTTAAACCTTACCTGTTTTAGGATCACCAAAATTATTTATTTTTGACAAATGCCAGAATAATATGAGAGAGAGAATTTGTTAAGACATTTTTATTACTTTCTGCAAAGTCAAATGTTAACATACACTTGGATTACGATGCTTTTAAACAATTTGGGACAGCCCATATGATGATGTCATGTCTTTGGAAGCAAATGTTTATTGGCAACATCTGAGTTAATTAGAGACACACCTGTGGATGTCTCTTAACGCACAACGGAAAGATACTGCTTCTGTGTGTAACATGTGGGAAAGTCAAGATATCAGGAAGAGAATTGTGGACTTTCAAAAGTCTGGATCATCCTTGGGTGCAATTTTCACATACTTGAAGGGCCTCATTCATCTGTACAAACAATTTTACACAAGTACAAACGAGATGGGAATGTCCAGCCATCAAGCTGCTCAGGAAGGAGACGAGTTGTCTCAGAGATGAATGTGCTTTGGTCTGACATGTGCATATCAACCCAAGAACAAAAGCAAAACACCTTATGAAGATGGTGGCGGAAGCTGGTAAGATTGTGTCATTATTCACAGTGGAACGAGTACTGTATCAACATGGGCTGAAAGGCCACTCTGCCAGGAAGAAGCCATTACTCCAAAAGAAACAAAAAGACAGATCAATGTTTGCAAATGCACGCAGGAACAAAGACCTACATTTTTGGAAATATGTCCTGTGGTCTGACAAAATTAAAACCGAACTTTTTGGCCATAATGACTATCGTTATGTTTGGAGGAAAAAAGGAGAAACTTGGAAGCCTTAGAATAGCATCCCAACTGTGAAACACTGGGGGTGGCAGCATCATGTTGTAGAGGTTTTTTTTGCTACAGAAGGGACTGGTGCACTTCACAAAATAGATGACATCATGAGGAAAGAAGATTATGTGGCAATACTGAAGCAACATATCAAGACATCGGTCAGGAAGTTAAAGCTTGAGCGGAAATGGGTCTTCCAAATGGACAATTACCCAAAGCATACTGCCAAACTGGATACAAAGTGTCTCAAGGATAACCAAGTCAATGGTTTGTATAGGAGGCCCATATAGGTAGGCAGGGTTTAGGTAGGCTATATGGCCCCATATAGGCAGGCAAGGTTTAGTTAGGCTATTGGGCCCCATTTGGGTAGTTAAGCAGGGTTTGGTAGGGTATAGGGGTCCATATAGATAGACAAGCAGGGTTAAGGTAGGGTATAGGGGTCCATATAGATAAGCAAGCAGGTTTTAGGTAGGGTATAGGGGCCCATATAGGTAGGCAAGCAGGTTTTAGGTAGGGTATAAGGGCCCATATAGGTAGGCAAGCAGGGTTTAGGTGGGGTATAGGGACCCACATAGGTAGGTAGACAGGTTTCATTGGTGTTAAAAAAGAAAAATAGAAATAACTTCTTTCCAGGATCCTCCTACACGATGAGAAGCCGGTCAGCCTCTGATGTCATATGACGTCATTGCCCCGCCCACATCAGCACCTACATGTTAAAACCTAATCTTTGCAGTGAGACAGCCTGTTTAAAGGCTTTTTTTTTTTGCTAAATAATACCATGTTGTGACAAGCTGTCGATTGTGACCTCAATACAACACAATACATAGGTGGCGTTAGTCTGCCAGGACAAGAGCTGCTCATACAGGGTAGCTTTCCCCTCTAGCCGATAGAGGGGACCCACATCTATGACCTCCATATGCTCTAATAGGGCTAATGGATGGGGTTTGTATTTAGGGGACAACCCCTTTAAGACTATATTGCTACTGTGTTTTTTATGCATATTTTAATTCCTTAACCCCTTACCCATATATGACATATTAGTGCACGATCCCTCTACACAGCTGGCAGGTGTCAGCTGCTAATTGCAGCTAACACCCGTCGGTAACAGCATCTCTTAAAATATAATATGATTTGTCCCATACACTGAACACACACGGCAAAATTACGTTTTCTTGGTCATTTCACGTCCCCTAAAAATTGTAATAAAAGTGATCAAAAAAGTCACATGTATTCCAAACTGGTACCAATAAAATGTACACTCAGCCAGCATAAAATGCAGTTTTGCTCAAGTCCGTAGGTAGAAGTACAAAAAAGTTATTGGTCACAGAAAATGGTGCTGCTGCGCAAACTTCAACAGTAGAAAATGTTTGGAATTTTTTTACAGTACTAAAATAACGAAATCCGTACATGTCTGGTATTGCCAGATTCATATCAACCTGTATAATACAGATAAAACATCATTTATACTGAAGATTGAACGCTGTAAAAAACAAAACTCCCGCAAACATGGTGCAAATACGTTTTTTTCACATTTTGCCCCACTTAGAATTTTTTGGCTGTTTCCCATTACATTCTGTAGAAAGTACATTTTGTCCCGCAAAATAAAAGCCTTGATTTGTCGATGTAGGTGGAAAGTAAAAAAGTTATGGCTCTGGGAAGGCGGGGACGGAAAAACGAACGTGACCAAAATAAAAAAAATAGGCCTCGGTGGGAAGGTGTTAAAACCGCATTTAAAGTCGAGTTCACATCTGCACAAAGGGTCAGTTCAAAACCTCCATCACAGAGGTGGTGTCGGTTCAATCACATACTGTCATGGTGTCTGTCATTTTAATGGAAAAAATAGCGCAGCATGCTGTACTACTTTTTTCCGGCATTTTGCACAGAATCTGCAATGGAGGCTATGAACAGAATCTTCAACATAAAAGATAACTTAGCTGAACATTGCAATCTCTACCTGTGCTAGATAATATGCTAGCGATGTAGGCACAATGTACATAGTGTCGTTAGTTTAGCGATCATTACCTACATTGTGCAATATGCTAGTGATATCATTATGGTGGACACAATTTTACTCCCTCTATCTTATAAAAGCTCACCATTCGTGTTATGACAATCTAACCTTTCACCCCTTAACCCACCAAGCTCAAAATAATGACCTTGGTTTTTTTCATCTTCACTGTCCAAGAGCCAAAACGTTTTTATTTTTCCATCTATATCAACATATTATGGCTTTTATTTTGCGGGACAAGATTTATTTTCTAAAGGAGTCATTCATCCTTCCATAGAATATACTGGAAAACCACAAAAAAAAATTGTGGGGTGAAAAATGAAAAAAAATAATCCCACTTGCGCTATGTTTGCTGGGCTTTTTTATGGTGTTCACTCTTTGTGTTATCTGTATTCTGCAGGTTTATATGAATTCGGCAGTACCAAATACAGTATGTAGGGTTTTCGTTATCTTATACTACTGTAGAAAGAAATCCAAACTGCTTATACTTTTTAAATATTTGCCACAGGGGCATTTTCTGCGAGCAATAACTTTTATGTACTTCCTCCTTTGGACCTGAGTGATGGTGTCTCTTGGTGTGGAGTGAAGGGAAGTGTATTTTATCGGTACCATTGTGGGATAGATGCAACTTTTTGGATCACTTTTGTTCCAATTTTTAGGGGACGTGAAATGACGTTTGGGATTTTTTTTCCCTTCTAAAGTGTTCAGCGTATGTGATAAATGACGTTCTATTTTAATAGATCAGAAATTTATGGATGCAGAAATACCAATTATGTGTAACTATGATTTTATTTTTTAATTTGTAAAAACATTTTTTTATATACTTTAAAACATTTTTTTTTTCAATTTAACATTGAGTCCGCCTTGGGTGCTTCACCACTAGGGAGCATGATTGTTAATACAGCCTATTGCATTGTACGAACAATGCAATAGGGTGTACAAGGATGGCAATGTTACCACTTCCTGTCTGGGGCAGGAAGTAGTAAAACGAGAAACATAGCGGCGATGGAAGCCTTCACAAGGCGGCACCGTTTCTCAGTCTCTTAGGTCCCTCATTCATTTAGGTGAACCTGGTCCATACTCCCTTAACACTGCCATGACGTACTAATAGGTCATTGTAGGTTAAGGGGTATTCTCACCATATTAATGAACTTTAAACATGTAAGCAAAAATAAAGACCATCAACAAATACCTTGCTGTTCTGATTTTGCTTCATTTCAGAGTTATAGCATTTCTTATCTCTGGCTGGTTTACAGACTATTTCCTAGGTTACCAACCACCACTCTCGGCTCTTGCAGCCCTGGCTGTGATGGTGACATCACTCCCTGCTGTATCTTACCAGCAGCACAGGAGCTTGCTTATCTTTCTTACGGACAAACATTAATCCGTTGGAGCTTTGTAGCCTTGCACCCTGCTGTTAAAACCTCTCCATCACCAATGTCCCTCTTGGAATAGCAGAGCTGAAAGGTCAGTCACTGCTGTATATCCACCCACAGCCTGAACAGAAAAAAGGAGCCTGAAGCTTGATGTGAACCAGTCAACTAATACCTTTAACATTAAACACCTTATTGTGTATGCTCTTGGTCAAAGACCACGTGATCTACATGAACAAAGAATCACAGAAAAACCTAAACAATAACCCACTCTAAAATATAACTTTTAATTATTATAAATTAAAAAGCATATACATATAATTTACTTATAAGCACCCAAGTCGGAAAATGCTTGCATATCAACAACAATGAAGAGCAAATAAGGATAAGTCAATGACCACCACAGTATCAAAATACAGTATGGGGTAATAGCTCAAAAAGAAATAGGACTAAACCTATACTGTCACCTATTATTGTCCTGTCAAAAATAGGTAGGCACATCACCCGGAAAGTGCGGCCCCACCTCCCAATGACTCACCCTATCACAATACTCAGTTTCTAACAACTACTGCAGTGGTCACCAAAAAACTCTTCAAAGATAAGTGGGGCTAAACTAGTACCATTAAGTGACACTGATTAACAATACAAAACATAACCAATACACTGGTACATAGGGGTATAAAGATCGCCCCAAAAAAGACAAAAAACTCCCAATAAACAACCATATACAAAGACTATCATAGATAATTCTTACTATCCTTGTACATGTAGTTCCCAACGTGTTTACCCCTCTTAGGGTCTTGAGGGTTCATCAGGGGACCATGTGGGACCAAGCCCCAAGATGCGAGGCAGTACTCCAGCTTGTAGGGTAGTACTCTATATTTTAGATTGGGTTATTGTTAAGCTTTTTCTGTGATTTTTTCTTATTTGTAACCCCCTATTATCTCTTTTGTCTGTGATTTTTTTCTACGTTAACAAAGACAGATATATAGACAGATAAAATTCAGTCTCATAGACTGACTGACATGAGGCAGTCTCTGCTTACTTCAGCATTCAGTGCCCACACTGAAGAGGTGTATCATGAACATGGATCCTTCTATAGATATACAGTATATACAGTCATGGCCAAAAGTTTTGAGAATGACACAAATATTATATTTTCACATTATCTGTTGCCCTCTGGTTTTTGTGTGTTTGTCAGATGTTTTTATCACATACAGTGCAATCATATTAGGATTAACAAAAGCTTTTATTGACAGAATGAGTTAATGCAGCAAGTCAATATTTTGCAGTGTTGACCCTTCTTCTTCAGACCTCTGCAATTCCCCTGACATGTCCTCAATCAACTTCTGGAGCAAATCCTGACTGATAGCAGTCCATTCTTGCACAATCAATGCTTGCATTTTGTCACAATTTGTTGGTTTTTGTTTGTCCAACCGTCTCTTGATGATTGACCACAAGTTCTCAATGGGATTAAGATCTGGGAGTTTCCAGGCCATGGACCCAAAATCTCTATGTTTTGTTCCCTGAGCATTTAGTTATAACCTTTGCTTTATGGCAAGGTGCTCCATCATGCTGGAAAAGGCATTGTTGATCACCAAACTGCTCTTGGACTGTTGGGAGAAGTTGCTCTTGGAGGACATTCTGGTACCATTCTTTATTCATGGATGTGTTTTTAGGCAAGACTGTTAGGGGCCGTTCACACGGCTTATTTGGCCGCGTTTGGGCGCCATGCCGCCGGTTTTTGGCCTCGTACGGCGCCAATCCTCGCAGTAATTTCGTAACCCAAACCGTTTTCATAGAGAACATGGTTCCGCGCTCCTACCCCTCGAAAATCCCCGGGGGGGAAAAATGACTGCACATTATCCAGGCCAATACGGCCGTGGATAATAAAAATCTATGGCCCCCGGGGGCCCCCCACCCCCCCCCCCCCCCCTTTTTAAACCCGGAAACAAAAGGGCAATGGGGCCGCATTACCTGAATAACCATGTGAACCGGACTTAGAGATCCGATTCCCTTGCGAAAAGCAACCCCCAATAAAAGGGTTTTGGATGCTTTACTTGGCATGAACAAGACGGGTGTACGCTCCCCTTTCTTCTAAAACAAGCTTTTTCCAAATTTAAACATTCAAAGGATTCAAGAGAAATATTTACCCCTTTCCTCACAGTCCACTCCTATCCTTGGCAGAATTCAGTCTGCCCCCTATTTTTTTCGGGAGAAAATGGTTTCTTTGCTGCCCCCTTGACCCCAGGCCTTTGCCCAAATGTTCCCCCCACGTGTGTAGATGCACCACACCTCCTGCTGCTTCCCAGCAACCTTGCACTGCGGGTCCCGTTTCCCGAAGCAAAACATTTTTAAGAGAGGCCCTGCCTTACGGGTCTTTCTTGGGCGCCCGGGAGCCTTTTTGCAACAAGGGAACCTCTCCCTTGAATTCCTTGATGATGCGATATTTTTGACTATTTTCAATTTTTCTAGCTGCGATACCTTCCCGTTAGGCCATTTTTGCGTCAAGTGCTGAAATTTTTTTCTTTAGAGATAACCAGGTTAAAACAGAAGGGAAAAACAATGATCCAACACCACCTCCTTTTACCCCTTCCCGCAGGGCTATCATACCCCCGGGGAAGTGACTTCCCCAAATGGACGTATCATACCCCGGGCGATCGCGCGGCTTGGGGGCAGCCGCCGCGTCGGGGAAGGAAACCCCGGGGTAAATTCCCGCGGGCTTCATCCCCTACCCCCGGGAGTGAGCCCGGGCCCGGGGAAAACGCATCATTACCGCACCTGTCGGCCGCGATAAAAGGGCCAGGCGGGAGGTGGCTCCCTCTGCCTACGATGGGCGAGGCAGGGGGCACGGCCGCCGCCCTCCCCTACCAACTCCCCGATGCGTCCAATATCCTATCTGGTGCTCACCAAATCCACAAGCATTGTGGCGGGGTGTCCTTTTTCCATGGCGCCCTTTTGCACAGCAGTAACCTGTGCACAACCTCTTCAAACAGCAATTAATGATTGCTTTTCCCCGGGGGGTTTGCTTAAAAAATCCTCAGGGGGAAAATTTAAAAAAAAAATGTAAAAAAGTAAAAAAAAAAAGTAAAACAAAACAAAAATAAAATTAAAACACATACACTGCCCTTTTCCCCTTTTAAAAAACCCAATCCCCCCAAAAAAGATCAAAAATAAATAAGTACCCAATTTGGTACGCCGCGGCGAACGACCCCCCTTAAATCTTTCACTTTAATTAACCCTAGGTAACCTTAAAAAACAAAAAACAGTCAAAATTGCGATTTTTTTTGCACCTCAGACATTAAATGGAAAAAAAAGCGATCAAAAACTAAAAAAACCCAAATTGTAAAAATTAAAACGCCCATTCCCCGCAAAAAAAAAAGTTTTTACACTCCTGTATACAAAAATAAAAAATTTTGGGGCTCTCAGAAGCAGCGAGATAAATATTATTTAAACCAAATAAAAAACTTTTTTTTTTTAATGCTTCCAAATAAAAAAACTATATAAATGGGGTTCGCCGTATCGATCGCCCTGAAGAAAGCTAATGGTCAGGATACTGCACGTATGCTTGAAAAAAAAAAAAAAACCATACTGGATTGCAGTATTTTTTTCACCCTTTCCCAAAAGGATTAAAACTGATCAAAAATCGGTCCCCCAAAAAATGATACCAATAAAAACTCAACTCATCCCGCAAAAAACAACCCCTACACAGCTCCGAACACAAAAAAAAAAAAATTTTACCTCAGACATGGCGTGCAAAAAGTGTTTTCCTTTTGAATAAAAGTGTTTTTTATTGTGAAAAAGCAGTAAAACAAAAAAAAAAAATAAAAAATTGGGTATCGTGAAATGGATCGACCTGCTGAAAAATACAGCGCATACTCAGGGTGACCCTGAAAAATAAAAAAAAAAAAAACACTACGGGAATTTGGTATTTGTTAAAAATGCCCAAAAAAACCCTTAAAAAAGTGATCAAAGGGGTTTTCCCCCCCTAAGGGTACTAAAAAAAACCAAACTCATCCCCCAAAAAAAAAGCCCATAACACTCCTTTTACAAAAAACTGAAAACTTATGGCTGTCAGAAAGGAAAACTAAAAACCAATTTTTTAAGACCATTTCTATTTTGGGAAAAAAAAAAAACAAAAAAACATATAAAAAACTATTCAGCAATTTTACCGCCCCCTAGTAAAATACCACATTTTTTACGCACGGCGAAATTAAAAAAAATGGCAACTCTTTCCCCCTTTTCATGCCCAACCAAAAAAAAAAAAAAAACTTTGGAACACCTTTCAAACCCAAAAATCACAATACACCCCCAAGAATCTATAGGCGTGCGATCCAAAATGGGGGGACTTCTGGGAAATTTACCTGTTTGGGATTTTGGGGGGTTTGTAAATGCAAATGGCCCCACCCAAATCTGCTTCCCAAAAAACCAAAACACTCCCCTTATACCCCGGCGCCCAAACAGATTTAACCCCCCTGTAGGGTTTGTGAAATTTGGGAAAAATTGCGTAACAGGGTTTTGGGTGTTTTTTTCCGGGGCCTTTAAAAATTTTAAATTTTCAGCTAAAAAAGCAAATTTTTGGAAAAAAAATTTTTTTAAAAAAATTTTTACAGCCAACCAAAAAATTTTTTACAACCTTGGGGGATATCTCACTAACCCCTGGGTATATTTTTAAGGGGGGTATTTCCATTTTGGGGTTTTTTAGGGGGGTTTTTAATTTTTTGCCCTTTTGGGTGTCCCAAAAATGAAATGGCCCCCAAAAAAAAACTAAAGAAAATGACCCCCCGATCCAGTAGGGGCCCCCATTTTGGGGGTTTTGGGGTTTAGCCAAATAACGCATAGGGGCCTTTTGGGATACTCGAAAACGGCAGAAACTGGGGATCAATTTTAATTTGCATTTCCCCGCACATTTACCGTATTCTTGTAATTAAAGCATAAAAAATTTTAAAATCGCAAAAAAAGTAAAATTTTTTAAAAAAACACTTCCACTTGCTTTTAAATTTCCCGTAAACACCTAATGGGGTTTAAAAAACTTCCAAAAACATTTTAATACTTTAAGGGGGTAGTTTCTTGTGTCTTTATGATCATGGGGATCAAATCAGTTAGCAATGGCGGAAAAAAATGGTTTTTCAAATTTTTGTTAAAATTGAAAATTACTATAAATTTCAAGCCCCCTAAAGTCGAAAAAAAAAAAAAAAAGACATTTAAAAAAAATTTCAAACTACAGCAACATATGGGGATTAGTTTTAAACTATTTGGTGGAATAACTACTTCTTACACAGAAAAATTTTGAATTTAAATTTGGTAAATTTTTCAAAATTTTTCACGATTTTTTTATATTTTTCACAAATAAAAAGTTTTTTGGGCCAAATTTTTACTACTTAAAGTATAAAGTTCACGAGAAAACAACTCAACACATGGATAGGTAAAGTGTCAAAAAGTTATTCCACTAAAATGACACAGAAGATTTTAAAAATGGGGGTCTGTCAGAGAGCCAAAATGGGTCCGGGAAAGGTTAAAAAGTCCCTGGTGTGATTCTTTCTTTTCATGACAAAAGATCTCCCCCCTGTCCTCACAAACCCACACCTTTTTAAAAGGGGCAATCACTGAAACTATGTTAGTGGTCCTTTTTGCAGGGCCCCGCAATAAGTAAATGGGTTTTGGGGGGAAAAAGTTCATTTTCTAGCAAATTTGACTTTTGCAATTTTTTGTGTTAACTACACTCTTTAAAACTTCGGGGTATGCAATTTCCAAAAAAACCTGATGCATAGACTTTTTAAAAATTAAAATTTGTATAATTTTTCCAAAATTTTTTGGGCCCTGACATTTCTTTGGGCCCTGTGGGTTTTAAAACCCAAAAAACTTTCCCCTGTGTTATGACTTAAGGTGGGCCCGTAATTGACTTGACATGGAATTGCTTTTACTGAAGCCATGATCAGTTTTTTAATGAAATGGGGTTTATCACGAACCTGAATACAAAACCAAGAGACTGAAAACTGTCGGATGAAAACGAAATTGAAACATGTTAAAAGTTTCTTTAATTTTGTAGAACATTTCCCAAAACCCCCCCAAAAGGAAGTGCCTTTTTTCATCTTGTCTAAAAGTAAAAACCCTGTACACGAAGCCCCTCTAAAAAGCACATATTTTCCAGTGACTCATAGTGAGTAATAAATTGTCAGCTTTAGATTTGACAGGTTTTTTTTGGGTTTTTTTTCTATGCCAAAATTTTGGCGCATTGGGGGTCAAGTATTCAATGGGCCCACCACTTTTTTAAAGAAACCACATCCCGGCAAACATTGCAAAAAGGGTCTAAAACCCATAATAAACTGCCTGGGGCAGGGGCCCCACAAAAATTCCCCTTTTTGGGGGATTTTAAAAAACCTTTATGGTCAAACCCATTAATAAAGGGGGGATTATGCTTAATTCAACATGCATGGGCTTTCTTTAAGCATTTTAATTTTTACCATTTACTGTAAAAATTCAAAAAAAAATCCAGCCCCAAAAAATAAAGACACAATACAAACCAATATACAAACCCCGTTTAAAAAAAAAAAAAAAAAAAACACCCATTTTTGTATCTTTATTAAAATTTCCAATCTGAAAATTGCACATAAATAATATTTCAGGCACAAATACTTTTACATGAACAAAAAATTACAGTACAAACTGTAAAAATAAAGACAAGTAAATTTCTTGGGTGATTTTCAAAGGGGAATTCTATTTTTAATTTAAAATTTTTGCTCCCCAAAAACAGATTTTAATATTTAAAAATACACACTTTTCAAAATTCAAAATTATAAAATGGTAAATCATATACGAAGAAAGGGAAATGCTTTATTTTTTAAATCCCCAACTGGGGTTCTTTGATCAAAATATATATCTAAAAATCTTTTTCCTTCCCAAAAGAGGGCCCGCATTTTCTCCCCCCCTGAAGGGAAAAAATAATTTTTTCAGGTTTTTTTGAAGTAAACTTTTGGTACACGGTGGAAAGGGTCCATTTGGTTTGAGAGCTACGCCCCTGGGGAGGAAAAACA